>LJZU01000087.1:0-71092 GCA_001513805.1 Davidsoniella virescens
GGGTAGAGTTAGTTAGATAATACAAGGTAGAAAAAAAACATGGCTCGAATACTTACATGCGTTTATTCAATCGTATTTCAGTGTTTGTTGGGCGTTTGTGTGACACCTTTTTGGGTATGTTTTGAGAGTAAAAGGAGCTTTAAGCAAACAATTAAACGATGATGAACAGTGGACAAACGATAGGAAGAAAACGAGAATGAAAAAAGGTATCGAATACTCAAAGTGAATGGAGAACAACGTAGCACAAGCCTTGGCTATATAGGTATAACAGCAAAGTTCACGAACTTACAGAGCCCTTCAACAAAGGTAAAGGACAGAGAACAAGATATAAAACGCAAGACGGGTGCTAGATGTAAGAAAGGCGGGAGGATAACAATGAGATAAAGCAAGACACAATAGCATAAAAGAGTAGCAAATGATCAGGATGACTGCAATGAACCAATAGACGATAGAGTAGTAGTATATTTAATTGACTTGATAGGAAAATGTTTGTGGAAGTAGATAGTGTAGAAAATGGATGTAGAAGGGCAGTGGGATACCAGAACAATGATTATGGAAAATCGGGGGAAGCCGGGCTATATATCTTCAACTACTTCCAATCAGTCGTAGTAGAACCTTGCTGCAGTTAGGCATCAAGGTCCACCTTATCATTTTTAGAAGGGTCCTGTGAGTGGCTATAAGCTCCTGTAGGGTGCATAAAAGTCCTCTACAGCTATATACGGTAGTATAATATCCTCCTTTGGGCACGCTATACTGCTAAAAGTCTTGTAGCACAAGACGTATCTACAGAGGGTTATCTTAGCTATAGCTATCAGTGGAGGTAGGCGGCATGTACGCTCCCGCCAGAAAACCAGGATCAGAGGCATCTTCCAGCACCATAGAAGCATCGACTAGAGGACCGGCCAACGCCGTGTATGCTGTACGTGCTGTTTCGTCGTTGTAGAAGCTATCATTCAGGGCGTTATGAGCGGCAGCATGCAGCGACTGCGAAGCCTGTGATACATCAGGACCAGCACTGTACATTGTCGAAACATTGGTGAAGTATTCCTGCCGGAGAGACAAGTCTAGTAGTGGAGGAGGCAAGGCAAAAGGAGATGGGGGAGGAAGACCCGTCACGACAGACAAAGAGACGCCCTGTGGGAGATTTGAAGCATGATCAGCGTTATTGAGCTCTTGAGCGATGGTAATGACTGGTGATACGAAGCTTACTGAGACGCCAGGAATAGTATCAGAAGAAGCAGATGGACAAGTGGCGGGATATAAAGATGTAGTTGGCCAGCAAGAGGGGTCATATGTGACAGTATCTGTTAGTATTGTTGGTTTACTAAAAAAACCTGCAAGTTCGCTGTCGGTGACTAAAGAAGAAGTATTAGCCGGACAACGAATGATATTGGCTGGTCGCTGCGTAAGAATTGGGGCATATGTACCAGTATAGCTGTACGATTGCTCGAATGGCGCAAAGGACGTAGGCAAAGGAATCTGCTCTTTAAGTCCGGTCTAGAGTGAGAGTAACAGAAGGATAGAAGTGTCAGTTATTTTTTTTTTTTTTTTTTTTTTTTGTTTGCTAGCGATTTTCACGCTCCCGCTCACATTCGTCACGACGTGATTCCAAATCCTGTCTCTACAACTGAAACTCCGTTAATTAAGCTGCTATGAAAGAGTCAGACGTACCTTTGGAGGCTGATCTATGCCATGCAGTCCATGATAAGACGCTAAATCGGCCAAGTTTTGGCGGACACGAAGTGCTCGCTTCTGCTGACGGCGACGTCTGGTTAATTTTTCTCTAGCATATTCATTGGCAGAAGCGCGGGCGATTCTGCACTTTGGTCTATTCCACGCCCCGCGCTGATACAGATATCTGCATGGGTTTCCTGTCATGATCAAATGATTAGTGGCCAATATCATAAAAGATGCATTAACGGATGGCTGCAGAGGCAGTGCTGTATATATATATATATATTAAATATATATATATATGAAATACTCACCGCCATAAACTGCCGGCGCAATATGAGAGTTGCCAAAGAAGACGGAAGAAGCATCAGAAGAAACTGCAGGGAGTAGAAAGTCTATGTCTGCCAGATCGTTCATTGGCTCGTTTTCGAGGTTGGGGTAGGACGCAGTATCATAACTATGTAGAAACCCGAATTCTGTCGACATGGGTATACTGTGCGAAGCCTCTGCCATGGAAAAAGACGAAGAAGACAAGGGGCTCAGAGACTCCCAGAGTTGGTTTTTTCGAATGACATCCAGCGGCCTAGGCACACTTTGGCTGCCCATAGCCCGAATCAGAAACGTATAAGCGGATCCGCTTCGATAAGTCTCTAGAGCGTCGTGTACAAACTTCTCGGCATACTCAGAGGTGCGCTTGTGATATAGCGATGCAAACATCGGCCACCTTTGGCACAAGTAGCGCATCTGGTCGAGTTTCATGGTCGTCAACAAAGTGCTCATAGTGCTAAGGTTACGCAGAGCTCCACTAGGAGGTGCTATCGGGAACCAGCCAATATCTTGCAAAGTAGGCTTCGACTTAAACTCAGAGGACATTCCATCGTCAGATGACCAGTCCCAGTCGTCATGTTCAGTCTTGACCAATCTAGAGCTTCCTGCATCAAAGTTCAGATCTTCGAGTCTTGTTCTCGCGATCTGGCGGAACTGTTCACGGTAGTCTACAAGGCGCGGCGTTGTACGAACTTCCATAAACTCTTTCCATAGTACTTCTAGAATAGCTTGACGGAATGTGCGACGCTGGAGGAAAAGCATGGTCAAATCTACGTTCGCGACGACAGTTTGAGGCAGCTTGTGGTTTATGTCTTTAAGCAATGCTTCATCATCCTGCCCAGAGTCTTCGTCTGTAGCGAGAGAGACAATTGAGAGTGATGATAGACGGGATGCAGGTGTAGATAGACTCGAGTTTGCTATCTTTTGATGGGCCTTGTCCAGCATCTCATACAGGTCCTTGAGAGATACAGACTGAGTTCTCGGTGGGGCATGGAAAGGAATAGAGTACGGAACTTTAGAAACAGTTGACAGGCCAATACTACGATGCACTTTCTTGCTAAAGATTTTGGCATGACTGGGGCCCTGTAAAGATGGACTGTCTGGGGGAGATCTCAGAAATATCGGAATCTCGTCTGCACGCAGAACTAACCCAGGAAGGGAAGCACTGTCGGTTATCTGAATATCAGATCGATTTGGGGGTACTTGGGAGGGTAGTGTACGAGTGATAGAAGGGGGTACGTTGTTTTCAGAGAATGACGGGAGAGTTACAGGCAGTGCTAGCCCGGATTCCATAGGGGGTGGAACATTTCCAGGCTGCATGCTAGAGTATAACTGGGAAGTATTGCATTCTTCACGAGGATCCAGTATAGAGTTATCCAGCTTACGATACTTATGGCAAGACTCCTGGCTAATCATTGCCCACTCAACTGGGTTCGAAGGGGCAAATAGCTCTTCAAAGTAAGCATCGTTGCGCTGTTGGATCAGACTATGGTCTGTACGCAAACTAGACGGATCTGGACCCAGAAAATCTGCATTTTGAAGTGACCGAAAAGGACTATGTGGTCGAGGATGGCCAAGATTAGGCTCGTATGGATACGGGTCCAAAGACAGGCCGTGTATGGGGAGATGGTCGTCACTGTATGATAGACGTACAGGGGGAGGGGGGGGTTGATTGGGGTTGGGATACGGATCACACATTGTTTCTGGCAAGCCAGCAAAATGATCAAGCTATATTAAGCACAGCAGGTGTTAGGGTTTGATACATGTCATTGACAATAAGTATACAGGCGAGGGGGGGTTCAACTTACAGAATTCTTAGACATAGTCTCAGGTAGGCTTAAGTCAAAATCAAAAGTAGAAAAGGAAGCCATTGAAGATATTGATGAACTTGATGAGCCCTGAGTAAAGAGATGTTCAGTCGTCTGAGAGGAACAAAACCCGGTGAGATCGATTGGCGAAGAGTCATCACTTTCAAAGGTTGGAGACAGGGCTTTTATAGGAAAGAGCAAGATAGTGTTAGCTAGGCACGGCCACGACCTGATGACGACTAAATATCATCCATCAACAGCAAAGAGGCATAGAACCTCAACTCTACTCTTCTCACTCTGCTTCAGACTTTCGTTCTCGGCCGTAGATTGTAGATAGTATAGTCCACAATAGTTCGAGACTTAACTGGGGCGTGAATATAGACCATCAAGCGTCGAATACCAAATACTTGATAGCTAGGGTGTGTGGGCATGATAAACGAAAGATTATGAGGGGAACTGACCAGGATTCATGAGCATTGTAGTAGCACAAGCAGACGGGTTCACCGCCTGATGAGCGCCTAGAAGCAAGAATGAAGAAGATGGTTAGAGATAACATAACCTCGGAGACATGATACATTAACTGCAAGTAGCCGCTCCATTACTTACCATGGCTAGGTTCAGGCACGCTGTTGCTAGATCCCAAGATGTCTTTGGGTAATATGACATCCTCGGAGCCTAGTTCAACATATTCATCTAGCATAGGTGCTAAAAACGACTGAATAGCAGCGTTCAAACGCTTGGTCAAGTCCTGTACAATGACACCTTGGGTACTTCCAACGGCATTCCGACGATTTTCCCGTAGATTCCATCTTCTATGGAGACGAACTGGGCCATGATGGGCTACAAGCGGAGCAGGAGCTTGTGTGGCGTACATGGTAAGCGTGTTGACAAGGCAAAGGAACTGGACTATCAAGAGACATGTAGTAAGTAACAGGAAGATTCTTGTGTGTAGGAATATAGGAATGAATCTCACGATGATGGAAGCTTTTGATATATGCTAGATACGGAATTGCTAAGAGTATGTGATAGCGTTTCTACTGAAGGAAGAAGATAGTTAAGATCATCAACACCGGGAACTATACTGCCTTTATATCTTTTCTACTCGATAATCACAATTAAATTCAGTCACCTTCCGGTCTACTACTACTTCTTAAGTAATCATGGTCTATGGTACATTTTGTCAACATATTCTAGGGCTTCATTCGCCTGGTTGCCAGATTTTTGCTGTTCATTTCACTATCTTCAGCCAAGTCTCTTCATGTAGCTACCGCAAGGCTCATCACAAGGACCTAGTTTTGTTTGGACTTCCTTTGCTAACTTAGCACCATCCTGGAAAAAAGAAAAAAAGAAAGTATTCAGAAGAAACGTGATAGAGGGATAAGCAGGATGTGATTAACAGCCCCCTCATGGTTCAGACAAACAAGAACGGGTATATTATCTTTTCAGGCCGCAAAAAAAGATCGCTAGCCAGTATTAATATGCATGTTTTTGTTTTTTTTGCATCCGACTAGCTGTGACCTGAACGCAAAATATGCAATGATTTCTTCTGCTTGTTTTAGGTTGTGCCGATCACTTAGATTAGTGGTTCGGGGTTACTTTACCGCGGGAGAAAAATAAAGAGTAAAAAGTTCAAGCTAACGGCGGCTTAAACAGGTTTATTGTTGTAGTATCGTCTCTTGTTCCTTATCCTCTTTTTTTCGCTAGGGCCAGGAAAATTTCGCCATAGTAAGTCTTATGGAAGTGCCGTCAAATAGCGGAACGAACCTGACTTAGCTAGGATACCTATGTAAGTCTAAACTCCACTTCCTTGTCCCCTCGTTCCTATCATATCATTTTCCTTCTATCATAGGATGCTCGTAAACCCTAATTCTGTCTTTTGTACAACTCAACTATGGGAAGGACCTTGACTACATCTGTAGTTTAGAGAATGATTGCTGAAATTTTCTTTGCTTTATCCAGTGATTTTCTATGTGCTAAAAGTCTACAAAAATAGGTTTAGCGTAGCATTCGCTTACTTTCCATGTTAGTTGATCTCGTTTTAATTTGGCATATCAGGGATAACTAGTCAGTCAGCCAAAAACAGCCACCGCGTTTTTTTATAATCTGGACAATGCATACAAATAATGTGTACAACTTTGCAAGTACCCGTCTATTCGTATTTTTCAGCAAAACATATAGTATACTTCATCAACAACCTCTAAAACCGGAGTTTGGAAGGCTGAATTTTAACAGAAGCTACATAACTTGATCAAGATAAGGACAAAATTCAATATCCATAACTAGTAACCATAATCATAACAATCACCATCGATATCGCTAGCAAACGACTTTGGGAGAACTTGCAGGTAACTAGCTCGTTGGACGGTCTTTCATGGCACCTTCAACGTAATCCTTCGTTTGCATCCCCTCCTCACAGCAGCCCCAACTAGAACCAATATGTGCAATACGCTTTTTTGCCCTCCATAATATGTGATGAGTCAATTATATATTCATTTCATTGGTCTTCGCTTGGCTGTGATAATTCAGAAAAAGTAGCTAGGAAGCACGGTACTTTGAGGACGGAGCAAACAGAAACTTCCCATTGTAGTGCTTTCCAAGGCAAAGACTATCCCAAAAGATACCAAACTAACCGCAATAAGTGCCTTTTTGCCAATATTTTTAAACAAAAAAAAAAAAACATAGAGATAAAATTGAAATCGAAATCAAAAGAAATATCCCGCTATGCAGGATATACAGCCCTGCTTACGCTTCTAATGACGCTACTGAGCGTTTTCATGCCGCTATTCCAGTTCTTTCGTTGGTTATATTGCATATATTGCTCCACTAGAACTAAGAATCACATCCATTCGGCCTATCAACACGTACTAACATACCGAACAGATACGTTGATAAGACAGACTAGTAGCTATGAATCGCTTCAGCTGTGATATCTTCTATCCACAAGAAGAACACCGGAAAGAGAATACAAACGTACACAATAATCACATTAGCAGATCATCAGGTAGAAGTCTCCATTCCCTGCTTACCTTTGCCGCCTTCTTTCCAATAGTTCTACTTTTCTATTTGCAATCCGTTTTTCTATCTCAGTCTGATTAATTTTCTGGGTTGATCATGCGCACACTATTTTCAAGTGGCGCTTGTTTTCTCAAACATAATGCGTTGTACCGCATACGATACAGAAGCAAGTATATACACTTGATCTCGTCTAATTCTCGGTTTCAAGTGCTAGTTCTAGCCCAGTTGAGATCCTTCACAGGAAGAATAAGTTTTCATATAACTATGATAAGTAGTTTATAATCTGACTGTCTGTTCTTGTTCTACATACAAAATGAGTTATGAGCTATCATTCGAGTCGTGTCACCGAGAGCCATCCCTACACATGATTCGGCAATTGTTTGACAAAAAATAGTATATCCAAATATTCTCTTCGATGCATACACCCCTATGTGAACTTGATAATGTATATGTAGCCACCAAATGCATATTACGCACCCAAGTGTGTTAATACTTTATATGATGCAAGCCACAATATGCAAGAGGGATCAAGTTTCCCATTGCTGTAAACATACTGTTAATTGCTGAATTTCTCTTATTTTATAGTTCTAGATTCTCCGGGTCTAGCTGATCGCCCACTTTTCTCGCGGTTCTGAAAGTTCCTGTCTTCTTCCTTTCTTGTTTCTGTTCTTGGTTTGCCAGATATCAGAGGGCAGGCTATTATACCATCGTCTTAGTATAAACAACTATCATAGACCCTCTCAGTATCATCGTCTTAAACATATTATGTCTCAGACAGCACTTTAGCACAGACAAATCTTTGTTCGTAAGGCTCAGAGACCCAAGAGGTAGTAACCTGTCAGTTGTCATCCACCTCGTTTCCTTCTTCTAAACTAGATAGCGCCGCTGAAATGATTCGTCTTATTGTTTCTATATTATGTATTTGATACTACCACTCTTACCAGTTGTATCCCATCTAACTGTCTTTTTTCAATGTAACTACAGATAGAATACGTAGCCTTCAGATTTTACCACTATTCTATCGCCTTTGTCAACTCACATTTTGGGCTCTTTGTACAAACTTCTACATAGCTACGTACTTCCAGCGTTGGACAACTCATCATTCCCGAACCCATCCTTCCCTTGTACATCCAACGTTGGTAGTCTCATATCAATGAACAAGACAACAGATGCCCATTTTCAATTCTGTACTCAAAACAATATGTACTAGATATTGAGATTCTCTTTCTGTATGATTCTGTGCACAATTAAGGTTTATCTACATCGTAAGCTTAATGTCAAAAAGGCTAGTGCAAGCGGAGCGACTAAGCAATGTCAACTCTCACGCCATAAAGTCCTCCAGAATTGAGCGTACCCTGCGTTGACTAGTAATGGTGTTCTCAGTCTATAACTTTTCGGGCATGTACCTCTATATCACATTGTCAAATTGACTATAGCAGGCGCAGATCGGAAGTGATATAGGCTAGTGTAGCCGATATGGAATAAACATTTAGTAAATTTCTATTCGGTGTACTTGCACAGGCCCTATATAGGGCATTTTTGTTATGTATGCTTAAGCATATAACTAAAATCACGGCCAAGGTAAAATTTTCAACAAGTGACATACATGGAAATACAATAGTACTTTAAAACTACCTGCCAACCCTGGTGAGCAATATTTTATTGTGTGTGTAGGGTTATGTAAAAATAATAGCGCCTGATACTTTACTGGCAAGCGTCACCACTTAAAAATATATACATATAACACATCTATATGAAACTCTCCTCTCTATGATCATTAAACAAATTGTATTTGATTCTTCGTCTCAAAGACTATCTGGTTGATGTGCTAGAGATATTTAGTTACAGGCACTCTCTGGAGATGGATATCTCAGATATCAGCGTATCTTATCAGCAACATCTTCATAGCTCCATAGCTCCTCAACACTCATGAAATGGAAAGATGCCATCGTTAGGGTTATTTCTTATCATGAGGGTTTATTCGAAAGCATCCCATAAAAAGCTAGGTCCCTGACTAAAACGTCACATCGACAAAGTAGCGACAACGCATTCGAAGTTAGTGCTCAAACACGTACGTAAGTACCTTCCCCACTAAATATATCCTAAAAAGATACTTTATGAACGCCTATTACGCTACTAGCGGGTCCTGGGGTAAGAATTAGTTGTACGAAGACGGCAACAATTCTCTGAGACGGTGTGGTATATGTATGGATAGTTTTATTCATTCTCTCGAAGCAAGACGGAAATAAAGCGATAATGTCTCTTGGAAAAAAGGCAGTAATACGAATGGACTATCCACCTGGAATATTATCGGGCGGCAAGGAAAATTGCTCATAACAATGGTCGAAGTTGTATATAGGCAAAAGTAGTTGGTATAGTTGGTAGATGCGATACTGGGGGCGCGTTTTTCTGGTTGATTAAACGCATGTAATGTACGTATAGTTACATGTAGGGTCCAGGAAAAAAAGTCAGCTCACACACATTATCAGCAAGTTCATGAGCTTATACAGTGCCCATGTACGCAATAACAGTAAGTACATTGTTTCCATATACATAGTTATATAGTGCCGTTATCTCCTTGGTCGTGGCTTCTGTGCTCGCTGCCAATGAATGTATTGTGTCCACAAATATGATAGTATTGATCTTGTTAAGCTGTTTGGATTTCAAGGCAAGCTCTGTTGCTTCACTTGGAGAAGGAGGGGGGACAGTCCACTTTGTTATTTAGACTAATAGACTGAAGCTGGAACCAAAAAAAGAAGCAGGGGATTGTTTGCGTGTCTTTGGTCCCCTGCCTGTAATGCATGTGTTTTGCAGTAGTATTGTATCGTAAACAATTGTATCTGAATATGAAGAATGTGCTTTGCAGGCTATGACGTTGTGATAATATGTATCGTAGTTAGGCTTGTTTCTAGTCGTCAGAAATACGACGTCAATGTTAGCACCTGGTGAGATCCGACTGGTACTGCCTCATGGCGGAGAGGAGAAGAGAAGGGAAAAGAAGGAGGAAGGAACCAGAAACAGAACGATAATCACTGGGGGGTTTCTTACTGGGGTTCCTTACTCAGTATTGTGGTGGTCTCGTGAGGACTTGGCTGTTGATAGAATTTGAGTAAACAGCACTTACCAGTTGTAGATAGTATATATTCTTGAAGGTATATCGAGTAACTACTGTTTTGCTCATGTGAGATATCAGATAAGATCTTCCCCTCACTTGACGAAACATTAAAAAGAATAGATTGAAAGCACGTAAGAAAATCTCACGATGTCATCTTTTATTTATTAACAACATATCTCCCTTGCCACGATAAATCAATCTATCCATCAACAACTTTTCTATTTTTTTTTTCTTTTCATCTGGGCTCCGTGGAGATGTTCTATTTTCGCGCCCTATACGAGCGATAATTCTTACAATATTATTGATTGTCCTTTTTATTGCCTTCAAGTACTCTTTTGAGCCTTTGTTTTCATTCCCTCTGATATTCCAACGGCATAGAAGGAAATTAGGAGACTCAAAGAGACGGCTTTGATTTGTGTTCACTTCTGCGACAGCGATCTCAGTGGCTACCTTATCGTAGTTCCTTTTTTTTGGGCGCTGGGTTTCTCCCCCCGATATCAGAGAATATCGCAGGAATTTTATTGTCTGTCTCGTAGTCTGACCTAGCCCAGCTCAGCCCGCCTCTTTTTTTTTTGGCCCGAGATACGAAGCATTTTGATGATCTGGTTGAGATTTGACTTATGCTTTATCGGCGCTTGGTATCATCTACTGATCGAGATACTTCATCTTCTCATCAACAAAAACAACAATAATATCAGCAGCAGCAGTAACATCATCTCGGCACTCGATTTTCGTCTTCAACGGCATCTTTTCTTCGTGGCGCTACAAGCACTAGCGTTAGCTTGCCGTTTCTTACAGAGCACGAACCCTGCGACGAATTCTTGGAGCCTTTAGGCCCGTCTAGTCCTGTGCTTAGTGGTTATTTTGATACCATCTCATCTGTGCTCAGCCTCTTGGGTTGCTCTATACAGTGCCCAGAGTCGCAGAATTATACTCTTCAAACGTCATCCATCAGTATTTGGCGATTTGGTTAGACCCAGGCCATCCCCAGTCAAGTCTGCACTGGGCTCTTACGCCCGTTTGCGTTTCAGTCCCGCGATCTAAGGTGCCATCTAGCAGTTCTAAATCTGTATAGTCGTCCAAAATCGCCTCGACTGATTTTCTTTGGTATCAGTCTATTTCGCCTCAAGTAATTTTTTTAAAACACATTTTTTTTCCAGCGGGAAAAACGACAAGAAGATAATTTTACCTCGAGAAATCATTCACATATCGTCTTCGGTTTCCGTTTACCTCGCCCTTGCTCCTGGGCCGTGACATCACAGAGCCATCTGGTTTTTTTTTCTCTTTTCAACCGCTAGTCGTGATTTTCTTTTCTATTCAATCATCACCTTACAGACGATATCTCAACAATGCGTCCACCAAGAATCATAACACTCATATTCCTACTCACCGCCACGCTTTTCCTCTTCGTCAGATCATTCGCTTACGTTTCCGCCGATTCGTCGAAGAACGCTCGTAACTCCAGACTTCTCGCAGCTGTAGCTGCAGCCGCAGCTGTCCCTCCCCACGGAGCAGCTGTTCCTCCGGCTGCTGCCCAGGGCGCATCACTCCAGCGCCAACAAAATCAGCAGAAGAAGCAGAAGCAGAAGCAGCAGCAGCAAATTCAGCCACACAATGAATATGGCACTCAAGTAACCTTACCGGGTGTCCTCCCGTCTCGCACAGGCTGGTCGCTGAGCGACATTTCACGGCGCTTTGCTTTGTTTCCGCCGTTGGCCTTGGTCACCTTAATGGACGATAATAATACTGCCTTTTCTGCTAGACCTGCTGCGTTTGGTCCCTACCTCGAGCCTGTGGGCCTTAGCGGCCAGCTCTGGGTTGGCAGCACCTTTAATGATGACCATTTGTCTGAAGGTGAAGGTGACGGCGAATTGGGCTGCAGCGATATCCCTAACTGGGGATTTAAGATGACTACAAACACTGCGACTACGTCCGCCCGCCTCCAAAGTAAATCGAACAAGGCCCATCATGCTGCCGACTCGCCTATGACTAAGCGTAGTACCTCTGCCAAAGATGGTGTATATGCCCACGGCTTTGACACAGCTTCGCACCGTAGTAGTAAGAGTAGCGCGAATGGGGCTTCCGATGCTATGTCTTCAGACTGGAAAGCGTCTCAATCCACGCCTGTGGCATCTGACGATGGTACCGACGACTATCTACATCAGGAAGCCATTGCCAGTATGACCAAGGCTCAAAAAGAGGCTACTGATTCTGGCAGTTTCGACCACGCCGACATTCAATCAATGCAAGAGACAGCCGAAATTGCTGGAAAAATTGTGCTGCTGAGTCGCGGCGGCTGTGGTTTTCTCGAGAAGGTCAAATGGGCTCAGCGCAGAGGCGCTGCTGCCCTGATTGTGGGCGATAACCACAAGGGCGGCCCATTAATCCAAATGTACGCGCGGGGTGATACTTCCAACATTACTATCCCTTCAATTTTCGTCTCTCGTACGACCGGCCAGCTGCTGTCTGCCTTGAGTCAACCGGGTAGTTTTATCGAAGATAGCGTCAACGAAAACGGCCAACCTTCCATAAAAGTTCAACATTCTGATAAAGCCACTGGCAAAGGCAAGAAGAAAAATGCTGCCAAACAAGAGAGTAAGCAAAAGACGCCACCTTCTGCAGCTATCCGTGGGTCGTCGCGCGCTCGCTCTATAATCCCCAAAACAGACATTAAGAATGGTGACGCCAATAACGAAGAGTCAGATGATGGTAACTGGGTGTGGCGCGTTTTCCACTGGAAGTCTGAGTCTCCCAAAGATGGTAACAGTGAGAACACCTTCTCTTCAGACAGCCAATCTGGCAAGTTAGACTTCGTCCTTGTCGAAGAATGGGATGATCGCAAGGACCGTATGCTCTCGGAAAAGATCAAGAAGGAGGCTTCGAAGCATGGTGCCGTGACCCCTCAACAGATTGATGGTTTTATAATCGGTGTCCAGGACTGGAGAGACCCTGACCTTGTCGGCCCACTCAAGGAAGATAAGAAAAAGAAGACAAGCACAAATGATCTGAAGAAGCCTGCTGCCGCTACCACTGTAACAGTTGATGAGACTGATGATGGGGTCCGCGAAGGTCTCTGGATCACTATCACACCCACGGGATCTACGGGATCCTTCTTCGATACTGTCTTGATTGTTTTCGTCAGTCCCATCATCACCCTGACGGTTGTATACAGCTTCGTCATGATACGGGGCCGCATTCAAGACCACCGGTGGCGCGCGCCTAAGAGCCTTGTGAAACGTCTTCCCGTGCGCACATACCGTCGTGTACCCCACTCGCCTTCACCGCTACCTTCGCCTCGTCTACCATCACCTAATAGCTCATCTCCGACGACGCCACTGTTGCAGCCACCTGGCACGGGTAGTTTCGCTGACCGACATTATGACGGTCACGACGAAGACTACAGTCAGCTTGATGGTGGTCATAATGCCCACGAAAGTGACTTTGATGCGGCTTTCATATCAGGTTCAGGTGCTGGTGCTGCCAGTAGCAGTGCAAATTCTGGGGGCTACTTCACTATAGCAGCTGCTCTTCAATCTCTGTCTAGTCATGCTAAGGCCGTTAAAAACGCCCATAAGCGCAAAAGCCATAAGGACAAGCGGCCTAGCCAGTGGCAAAAGTACATGGGCCGCCAGTCGGAGTGTGTGGTGTGCCTTGAAGAGTATATCGATGGTGTTAGCCAAGTGATGAGTCTTCCTTGCGGTCACGAGTTCCATGAAGAGTGCATGTAAGTTTCACAAGTGACAACGCAACGATCACGTAACCTTCTATATTAGAAACACGCAAATGCTAACTGTCAATATAGTACTCCGTGGCTCACTAGTAGACGCCGCACTTGCCCTATTTGCAAGGGCGATGTAGTCAAATTTTTAGAACAAGTCGACTCTGATATATCCCCCACCACCTCATCATCTTCTTCAGCATCGTCTATATCTGCTGCAGCATTAGGTCCCTTAGATCTTGAAGGCTCATCTGCCCTACGTCGAACACTCGACGAGACGGATCAACTCGAGGCATCAGCTTCTCGCATCCCTCGGTCTGTTCCAGCATCTATCAGATCGCTCTCAGAGCGTGCGACTAGTAGTAACAGACCACAGCTGCACATAGACTTAGAGGCACAAACATTGCGAACTGCCCCTAACGCCCAATTCGACAACGAAGCACAGGGTTCTCCAAGCGAGTATGAGTTTGACAGTGTTAATGAGTCAAGCAACCGTGACTTGGCTACAGGACGCTCTAGCCGTTCCGATTAAGTCTCCCTGTAATGTTTTATCTGCAAAACTGTTGCGTCTATTTTGCGCCCACGACCCCCCTACTATGCTTTCTGGAGCATTTGTTACAACCTTGATTTCTTGTCACTTTTTTTTTCTTCTTCATTGCCGGCGTTTCTTTATGATTGTCTCCATGTTTGCGATTACTTTATTCTATATTATCGCCCTATCCTACTTGTTTCATTTACTCACTACTATGAGCTACTCCTTTTTGCCCATTTCGCTCGCCTATATACCCTCAGATCATCCATTTTCATATCAAAATATGCACCAGTTTATCAGTACTATTGCGTTTTCATTCATCTTGTTTTCCATTCTTGCTTTCCTTCATTCCATGTTCTGAAAGTCTTCGTGTGCCTAAATACATATAATCGTTCTTATAATATCTTCGTAATTGACATCATTTCCTCGCCCATTCGTGACTTCATTGTTCAATCTTACAGGCTAGTATTCATTTCGAATGGCTAAATTTGGCATGTTGTCTTGTACATAAAAGCCTGGTATATGGGATAGAATGTTGGCATGTCTAAAAAACATTCCGATAGACATATAAATGAAACATAAGAAATCAACGCCAAAAACACAGAAGCTTATATGCGGTGTAGCCTGTGTACCACGACATGCAAACTCCCATCTCCACCTTCCCTATTCATTCTTGTGCAGTTTCTAATATCAAGATATATCCAACTCAAGCGCCACAAAGAACCTGATAGAACTAGCAGCTCGACAAAATATATCACAAGTTTCGAAATATTATATTAAAAGACCAAAGAAACAGGAGAGAAAAGCGGATTTTTTTGAGTAAGTACACTGTAGCCAAATGCTCAAATTATGTACGGTAACTTGCGGTTATGTGGTATGACTTGAGAGACATGCATGAGTGTCCACTATATATGTATGTATATATATACAGATTCATGTGATTCTTAACTGGTTAGACTATCTATTTTGGACTCTGATTTTTCGCCCGAGAAAAGTGGCTTGTCTTGGGGGTAGTATGGTAAGGCACAAGAAGAAACATCGAGTCTGAAAGAAAGATACATAAGATGGCATATGCTTTACCTAATCGCCATCTTGAAGATGTACATGGTATTTCTGACAAAAGGACCATGGCTTTTCGTTATAAGTTTTGTGCTACGGTTGCATGTTGGATTTAGATAGGAAAAAGAATAGGATTATGCACATCGCCGTCTTTCTGTTGCCATTATAAATATAAGTAGAAAAGTGAGAAGAAGATAGACGGTGTAGTACCATAGCGGTACGTAACAATTACAAATTATTGCGCATGTGAGGGAAACAGTAAGAAGTCATACATCGACTGCATGAGAAAAACGCAGCTTCCCGTTGAATTTCGTTCAAGAGCCTATCAGAGACTTTGAAACAGGTTGTATATATGTAAACTACAGAGAGATAAACGGGTAGATGCTTCAATATTTGTTTGCGATGGTTGTAATTTCAGAGCCTGGTCTAGATAGCGCTTCCTCGTTTTACATGATTCGACTATACTAGATAGAAGTTTGGGGGTTGGTTATACAACACTAACGGGCAAAAAGGCAAAAAAGGCAAAACATGCAATAGCAATAGTGTGTTATATACATAGCGAGTGATATTTATAGAGTGGCTGGAGAGAGAATTTGTAATATTTCTTTTTTTTCGCATACAAAAAGAAAACTCAAGTATTCTCGACAGAATATGATAGTGGCGAAAACTTAAAAGAATTACCTCATACCGCTCTTTCCTATCTGTTCGACAAAGAATAATGTGGCTTTCGATGGTGATGATAACCGACGTTACACAGGAAGGCTTGATAACGTTGATTAGTATTTATGTATCTCGTCGCGATTTCCACGTAGGAACTTTTGATGAGAGGATTATATCCGAGCAAATCCGGGGAGACTACGATGACATCATTTCAAAAGAAATAAACAAACAAACAAAATAATAGCTGAAGAAAAAGAAAGATACAAAAACAAAAAGGAACAAGGAAGGAACAGTTGAGGTTGAGACTTGCATGGTGTACCTTGTGAAACATCGAATCCACTGAGCCAGCAATTACTATGTTAGTAGTTGCCAAATTAGGCAGAGGCAAAGGTACATCGTTCCCCTAAGTTATTATTATATGAACCATTCTTCATTTCATATGATGCCTAATGGGATAGTGATAACAACAAATAAGATAAAAACAAGCATCGTTATATTTTTGTTCATTGTATGTAGAATCCATTTTACACCCGAAGATCATTACTGTCTCCCATCTCAACTCCTGTACCTCATCCCTCTACATTAACCATTAATAAATTTTCTAAGAAAATAAAGACCATACAAATGATACCTAACAAAATATGTTACTGCAAAGTAAGAAGTATAAACATAGCAGAAAAGCAATTTTTGCCTCAAAAGGCTCGCTAAAAAACTACGATCGAAAAAGCATTCGTGAAACAGATGAAGAGACAACAATAAGAAAAAAAGCACGGTAAGTGGGAAAAATGTCCATCAATATGTACCAAACATGATATGGGTGGGCCTCGTAGGTTTGGGGATAGACATAGAATGAACTTCGTTTGCAGTCATGCCCAGACAGGACCAACCAGTACTGGAGACATTGCAAAAGAAGGAAAAAAAGATCGATACTCACGGATAACCCATTATGGGATATGTGGGTGCTGGTAGGAGTTATAATAAGGCGAAGATGAAGCAGATGAAGCAGATGAAGAAGGACCTGGGTCTCCTGAATGATAGGATATAGAGCCGCCGTTGGTATTGTACCGCACATCCTCTGAGAACTTCTGCGAGCTCGAATTCAGAAGCGCTTGAATCTGCATGGAAACAAGGCTTTTTGACTGAGTGCCAGTTTTGTTAACACGGTTAGTAGAAGGGGTAGAAGGTGTGTTGATAGTTCCAGACTGACTAGCAGTAACTGATGATGAGGCTCTAGGCAGGCTCTGAGCCTGAATCTGAAGCTGCTGCCCGGTAGTGATAGAGGGGGCCTTAGGCTGACTCTGAGCCTGATTCTGAGGTTGCTGGCTAGTGGTCACAGATGAAGAGGCTCTAGGCTGACTCTGAGCCTGATTCTGAGGTTGCTGGCTAGTAGTAGATGGAGAGACTCTGGGCTGGCTCTGGGCCTGATTCTGAAGCTGTTGACTGGTAGTAGTAGATGGAGAGACTCTGGGCTGGCTTTGAGGTAATGGTGTGGGCCGAGGATAATGGTAGAAATTAGAGTTGAATGTTGGTGTGTTATAGTTACGCACGTAGAAGCCGCCAACGTGATAGCCGCTATCGGTCGAGTTGAATGGAGCCGGGATAGTGTTACCAGGAGTTGGAGCATACTGCATCTCCGTTCCAGCGCCCCAGGTCATGCCAAAGCCAACTGTCAGATTCATCGTCAACTCCGGGCTCACTGGAATAAGAGGGTAGTTCCGCGTAAGTGTGTTGGGAACAGCTGTGCGCACTATCGGTTCAACAGACATAACCCGCATGACTGTGACCTTTTGGTCATCTAGAACCGCAAATAGTTTCTGTAGGGAAAAGAAAGTCAGCTATATGTGTTGATATAAAGACAGAAATAGACGGAACTTACCCAGCTAGGAATATCAGACTTGGGTAATGGAAACCCTGGAATAGCACGAGAGAATTCGCGCTTCTCGTACTCACATCTCGAGAATTTCATCGCCTGTATATACTTAGGCGACACTAGAGTTCGAATGCTGAGGTCGATAGTCGGTGGTACACGCACGTTCCACGAGGGGAATACGGGTCTCTTCACATTGAGGATCAATTTACGCTCGATCAAGACTGTCTCCCAGTCTAACAGCTCAGCTGACGGCGGAAGCCAATTAGCACAGGACTTGATACGCTTCCCAATCATGCGCAGAGGTTGGTCACAACCCTTATCGGTGATCTCACGCTCGATGTTGAGAGCCTGGTGCCATTTCTTCTGCATCAGAATGCTGTTCTCATCGTCGGGCTGGTGCTTGTCCCAGCGCCAAATTCGAAGGGCGGGATAGGGAGTCATCACTGGATGAAAGAGTTGAGTTTGTTCGATGGACAAATTGCTGAACGGCGACTCAAGCCAGCATTGGCGGATGACGTCAATAGAAGCGCCGACTCGAGGGCGCAGGAGGCTCATGTTTGCCCATCCGTTGATATGATCAGTGTCAATGACACCTGATTTTCCAACTGAGGGTGGTCCCTTCATGCTATCCAGTTCGGGAAACCAAGAGAGAAAGTAGTAATTAGCTTCTTGCTTTCTACAGTTCCGCTGGAGGCCAATAGAAAGGAACCTATGACGCAAAATCTCCCACTGAGGGAAGCCGTCAGCAAAGCTGGCATGGTCCAGGTAAGTACAGCGTTCTTCCAGCATATGGCGCTGGTTCAAGATGATGGGAGACTCAAGGACCTCAAACGGATTATTGAACTTCTTGGCGTTAACGGGTATCGGCGGGGAACAGAGGACCTTGCGGACTAAGCATTGCTTCCAGCCATGGAAAAAGGCGCCCATCCAGCGAAAGGCCTTCTGGCGGTACACAGACAAGTTCCAGTTCTTGGACAGCTCACTGATGATGCTGAAGGCTTGGCCAGTGGTGCCTTGTATGCGCGTATTGTATGTACAGCCGTAGTTGAGCATGACCTCAAACTCCAAGCACGTGACGGCCGACTTGATGTCCAGATACGGGAAGTGGTGGGCATGCAAAGCTGTGAAGGCTGCGTGCCAGGCGCCAGTGACGATGATCGGCGACATTGGAATAGACGAGGCGGGTGCTTTCGTGATATCGCTTTGAGAGAACGAGCGCTGGGCCAAGTCGATGATATTTTTAGCCGCAGTATAGGCTTCCCAGGCAGCCGAGAAGATATTGGGGTTTGGTATGTCATTGATAGAATCCCAGGTACCACGGAAGAACTTCTGTATAGGCAGCAGAGGCACGCGGTCTCTAAAGAGCAGCAGACGGCACATGTTCTTCATGATCTGAAGGTCAAACAAGAGTCGGCGTGAACGCAGGTCTAAAAGCACAGGACCGCTAGTTGACCAGGCCGTGGGGAAGCACTCGTCGTACTTGTCCAACTGCGCCGCCAATACCAAGAAATGAGGGTATCGTTTAGCGTGGACATCGTTCTCGTCACAGGGCAGCAACCGAGAAGGGTCGATAGGATCCATCTTAGCCAGTCCCGCCTTGGCGGCTCTAACCTTAGCGTCGGTCTCAAGGCCAGCGTTCATCAGAGAGTTCCAAGTCGGATTACTGTTACGGGTGCCACTCTCCTGGGCACAGAACCAGTTGACCTCACTGAAGATGTCGAGGATGCGCAGGTGCCAAACCAGGAGCGAAGATAGGCCCGCTCCCACGCCAGGCACAGAAATTGAAGAGCACGCGTCGTACTCGGGCTCACTAGTGCAAACCTCAAGAGGGAGCTCGCTTAGCTCGACCACAGTCTCGGGCTCGCAACTAGTCGAGAGTATACGGTCCAGTATGAAGACGCTCATGACGGTTCGGGCGCGCCACTGCTTGATATATGCCGGCCCCTCAGCGAAACGATTAGCTAGTGCCTCACTGTCAGCGTACAGGTTGAGGGCCTTGTTCAGGCCGTTGCTTTTCGCAAGCCATCTAGCGAGTCTCGGCGGGCAGTTATCGGGGCCCTCAGCCATCTGCCACTCGTACATTCCAAAGAGCAGGAAGGCTTGAAGCCGACACATGGACATGGGCGTCCAGTTCGCATAGTCGGTGAGATCATTGATATCAAGCGCCCTAAGGACAATGCGGAAGTAGAAGTGCGCCGGCTCGACACTTCCTATTCCCTTCCTCGCCAGGTGAGTCTTGACTTTAAGGCTCATATTGGCGTCACAATAGCATGCTAAAGCCAGTGCCGCAAGAAGCATTAAACCGCTGTCGGTATTAGCGCACTGCATAGCTTGATCCTCCAGGCAATTAAGGTGCTCATACGCCTGACCTATGGTCTTTTCGCGTAGGAACGGTAGAACTGTCGCATAGTTCGTGACAAGTATATTACTGACGCCATCGACGTCGAAGCATGCCATCAGGCATTCCGTAGCTGTCACCATAATGCTGTGACAGGAAAAGCCCGGTCTCACCAGAAACAATGTGAGAAGGGACAATGTGGTTATCTTGGTTGTACCAGTCAGCTCAGGCCAAGACGCAGTGCCTAAAACGAGAGCCTTGGCACGAAGCCCGAAGCGGAGTGAAAACAAGGCAGTAAATATGGGTTGAAAGGGCGAAGATGGTTGGTTATGGGCTGTGAAGACGAAAATAATGAATATCAGAGTTGAAGGGCATAAGACAACAATACGCTACTTCGGATCGAGGGGATGAGGGCCTTTATATAGCTTTCGGATACGCAGGCACGAGCAATATCTGAGCTTGCACTATCAAGCAAAAGAGAAAGACAGGAACCGCCAGTAAGAAAAGAGAGATACCAAGCACTGATACAGTACTGTGTGTCAAACAGTGAGCGGAAGATCCCGCCAGTACAGTATACAGTACCCTAGCAAGTAAGCGTATACAGATAAGCAGCAAAGCTAGGCCAGGTACTGAGCTGAAAGGAAAAGAGAAGAAAAATACGACAATTGCGGATAAGAGAAAGCTAATTGGCTGCCAATGGTAATTCAAGCACAGAACCTTACAAGGCAAACTTAAGGCGTCAATGCGAGAAGAGGACAAGACGACAAGAAGATAGAGATGTTACAGCCTGCCTTTTTGCTCTTACTGCTCAAGTTCCAAAGCAGCTTAACTAGATCGAAGAACAGAAAAGGTCAAGATGATACCCAGGCCGGCTTGTCTGTTCTGGCTGGTGGAATGAAAAAGAAGAGAAAAAAAAATGAAACACGGGAAGCAATGGGTTTCGTGTATATTATCTTGTGGGTAGAGTAGGACAAGCAGTTGATGAATGGCGGCTGGTTTGAGTTTTTATATGACAACTGTCAGATAAGCTTCGATGATGTCGGGTTCTTGTGACGTTGATAGGTCTTGTGGTCGTATAACATTCAAGGTCGTTAGAATATAAATATGCAAGGGGGAATTCAACAAAGGATAACAAGAAACGGAACAGTGTTAATTTACGAAATCAAGAGAACAAAAGTATATATGCATATCAAAGTAAAGCAAAAAAAAGATGATGTGAAAACAGAAGATATCGATATTGGTGAGCTGAATTAGAACAGCCCAAGAAGAATGCGGTAAGAGGATTCGAAGGCAGCTTTCCCCAAGCCTTAAATAGATGGATGGATGAAAATTGCTTTGAGAGACTGCTCCAAGACAAGGAGAAGTTCATCTTTCTTCAACTATTCTAGTACTCGACTATTTGTAGGGATGTTTCACTGATTTATTTCTTTTCCTTCGGCTTTGTTGGGTTTTTTTAGTGAAGGAACTCTTTTTGGTCAACAGGACCCCCCCCCCATACAGTCAATAAATATGGTATCTATAATAAAGGGTACTTGTGCCATGCCCCACTATTTCTACACTTCTATTGAAGAATGAATAGAAATGTGGAGATAGTGGGGCGTGGCACAAGTACCTACAGGTCAAATCAAGCCAGCAGGATTAATCCCAGATAAAAGTTACCGATTTTATCGTGGGCTACTCACATCCGAGCACCAGGCTCTGTTGTTTCCTGGATCTTTGGGTTTGAATCAACGCAAGAAACAGAACACACAAACCCTTGGCCCGTCCCGACTCAGAAGAGCCTTTTTTTCTATTTTTCTTCTGGGTAGGGTTTGGGTGGTTGAATAGGATGGACTAACGCAGGCCAAGCTCGGGACGTCGGACTGCGGCCTTCACTACCTTTAACACGAGTAGTTCATAGAGTCGTAGCACTACTCGATCTTGAGATGCTACCAACCTGACAGCAGACTTCCCTTTCACTAGCCGTAACCATAGCTCGAATATGAAATCTTTAGGTGCAACATAAAAGGTACAGTTCAAGTAGACAATATGTCAAACCTCGGGTGAAATTAAATCTATCAATAAAAAAAAAACCATTGGCAATAGGGAACGGCATGTCTTTGCTAGTTTCACACCCCTACCATCTCCACGATTCTATTGAAGAATGAATAGAAATGTGGAAATGGTAGGGCGTGAAAAGAGTATAACCAGGGTGTATGGGGTACAGCTAGTTACATAGTAAATGGGTGTTTGAAATTCAACTTGTACAGGTATACCACCCAGAAAGTGCTGAAACCCACTAAACAGTCTGTATAAAGTATCTTAGTCACTTCATAGGAACAAAAAACCCGGCGCGTAGATATCTGTATGTGCTTGTGCTTGCATGTGGAAATACTGTCTAATGTATATGCATATGTGATGTGATGATGCGTGCATTGCAAATACCTATATGTACACATTTGTACTAACATGTCCATATAGCTGCTGATCTTTCCAATAAATTAGTAAAGATTTTCTTTCCCCTTTGGGGGTTCTTACGAACTGAGATCGAGAATGTTCCAGACACAAGAGAGCAAGAGAATACTCTACAAATTGTAAGCTGACAACCTATGAGTTAATATGCGCTCTGTATCTGTATTTGTACTTATGGCTTCTTTTTGCACTTGGTTTGCATGTCATGCTGCTCTCCTGACCGCATTTTGTATGACCTCTGCTTGTTTCTGATCATGTCTCTGCCTCTACATGAAGCACATTGTAAATCGAGAAGCCAATGACAGATTTTAGCACACATTCTCTCTGTTTAGAGAATGTGCATATGTATATCCTACCTGAGCCCAAGTTGACCTGTAAGTTCAAAGGAGCCTAATTCCGAGCCCAACAACGTTATCACGAATGTCCACTTTGACCCATCAGTTTCCTAAGCTATCAAAAGATAGGTTCGGACCGCGGGTAAAGATACGCGGCTCGGTATCGACGGAAACTTAATTCATATCTTATTCATTTCTTATTCATTTCTTTTTTTGTCTTCTTTTGTTTCCTGTTATGGCTAGATAGGAACAGGATAGCCTTGTTAGAATGAGAGAGAAAAAGAAACAAAGAGGGGATAGATATCTACCCGAAACAGCTTCACAGGCAAGCGGAATAGTCAGAGTAATTGGGATCCAGGGAAAAAAAGCGCCATGGATCATTGACATAACTGGCTGGTTTTTCGCCTAGTCTTGTCCATATCGTGATCCCTGGCTCAAGCCATCTTGAGCCTTTCAAGAGGTCTGAGCTAGAAAAGTCAAGAATTCTACCAGGGTTATATATTCATGGTCATAAGGGTTAACCAGTCAAATACAAACAGAGAAAAGAAAAAAATATGTACATCTGCAGCACAGGCTAACTACACTTTGAAATATCCTATGTAAAAAAAAACCCAGCATTAGGGTTAATTCAATTACAAAAATTGCGTCTTAAAAAGGTACGCTTTTAATACTCAATCCAAAGCGAAGCACATGACTCGTCTTGTTCTCCTTCTCCTGGACAAGACAGACGGATATTCACTCCGCTGATGCTATCTCGCTTATTTTTCTTTTTACTTCTGTATACATGTATGTATCTATCATCGTACCTTTACTATCATATTCATGCGTTGCTGGAAATTTAGTCATATCTTAGTAGTCACTGAGTATCCAAGAAGGAACACACAAGTTAGCAAACAGTACAAACAATATCCCCGGAAAGTATGAACTGTAATTTGATATCCGTCTTTTGACAAACTAGTAACTTTATAGTACAACAACTTACCATGCAAGTGAAAGGAGATTCACAATAAGCAGAGCAAATTCAACTTGGTGCATAGTTTAGTCGCTCTCATGAACAAAGGGTCTAAACCGGGAAAAACAAAGGGCTGTCATATATCTGGAGATAACTAAGCAGCTAAATTATCCTACATCAACACAAGAGAAGGGGGAATACAAGAGAAAATGAACACAAAACGCAAGGGCTATAATAGATGACGACAGACAAATAACGACATGTATATACAAGACAGATGGCGTTTTCTTGCTCGTTGGTTTATATGTTGTGTATTAACCAAGTCAAGACTGTTACCAACCTATATTACACGGTACCGTTCCATACACAACCAATAGACTGGTTTAATGACACGCTGAAGCAAACAAGAGATGAGAGAAAGTCGATCTAGACAGTGTCATCAACAGATAAATGGTACAATGTACATACTAATGGGCTAGTCAACCTTGAGGTCAAGGGGCGCGGATGATACAAAGGAACGACAAGACAACCTTAGGCGAGCTTATGTATCCCAAATAGCATTTTAGGCTCTGATACACCCTAACTTTCTTGGGCTGTGTTCTTCATTCTTTCTCCCCTTCTTGAGTCTTATTCGGTACGGCTTATCATTCTTTTCACTTCTTTATTTTCCTCAGTCTCCGTGCGATGTCCTTCTGGAAAAAAAAAGGGAAAAGAAACTTGAGATACAAAAGGGTAAGCTATTTTAGCAATGTCACTACTTCCTTCTCGGCCATTCGTCTTCTCATAAGAGCGGGAGGAATCAATGTTGCCCGCCTTGATTTTTTTTTTTGTTTACCATGTGGGAGAAGAAGTAGGATGTTCATGGTATCTGTATCTAAAAAGCATGGGGGCCAACAGGAAAATAAGATATAAAAAAAAAAAGAAAAGCTAGGAAGGGTGAGCCCTAGTTGGATCATGTTTCTATGGCTCTGTCAACCTGTTCATCAACATACGTTAAGTTGTAACCTAGACCTTTTGATTTTTAGCTCTAGACGGGCAAACCTAGTCGTTGACGGACGAATATGATGATAGGGCCCTTGAACATGCTATCTGAAGTGTTGCACTGGGGCCGTTAGATGGGCTTGCAGAAGGGACATTATGCAAGAACAGAAACAGGGTATGTCAATGACAGGAAAAAAAAAAGGTATGGTAAACCTGCTCCCCCCCCAGCTAATTGATTTGACCTCTACCGAATATGTGCTCTTCTATCGCTTTCAACTCCTCTTGTGTTTTGGTCACTAGCTGAACCATGGATGGAGTTAAAGCTGTGATCAAAGCAAAGAATGACCAAGTTCTATTGATGCAGCAAGGTTGTGATCAAGACAAAGGATGAATAAGTTCTATTGATGCAGCAAGGTTGTGATCAAGGCAAAGGATGAATAAGTTCTATTGATGCAGCAAGGTTGTAATCAAAGAAGAGGATGAATAAGTTCTATTGATGCATGAAACAGGAGAATGGGAATAAGCGAAAGCATGCTTTCCTGGTCTGGGTGAATACGGCTACTAGAACTGAACATCATACTGCTATCATGTTGGCGGACAAAATGTACTATAGAATGCATTGAGAAGAATGATAGGCCTGCTTGTCCGGGCTTGCTCTTGAAGAATACGATATTGCAGTGTCTACCACTGGAAATATAGTTGTACACATCTGTCGGGATAGAGAATACGATGGCGTGTGTCAAGGATTAGAAGATCAACGTATCTGCTTACATACAGATATACCTTGACCCCACTATACTTTCTTATCTTCTTCTTTCTTCCAATGGCTAACTATGTAGTCTATCTTTGCGCTGACTAGCCCTGGGCAAATCAAAGAATAAAATAATTGGCACCGAATTTTACAGTGATTTGATGCCCAGTTAAAGGAAAATCCCGGTCTGAACTAGCATGTCATGATACATGTAGTAACTCATGAGAAATACAGGTACATACATGTTCTATCTGTTTCCTGTTACCACTGATTTGCATACATGTATGCACGCTGCCCATTTGTGCCTTCAAGCAGATAGTTCGTCATGATCATTACTATGCATCATTAGTTCAGTCACTTTGTGATGGGCTGTTCATCGCATCATTCAGGCAGACGCCACAAAGCCACTTCATCTAATTACTGTGATATTATTATTTTTTTGTTGGTGTCAACTTGTTAAATATATAGCCGTCGTTTGTCTTTAACACCCTCGGCCGTGATGGTTCAAGCCAACTATCAACTAATTTCTGAACTACGGGGTGCGTCCATAGTCTTTTCTTTTTTTTTTTTTTACTTCCTCACAAGCCGCTACCTTGCTAGTGTCCTTCACTAGTGCGCTAGACAATACCATTGATCACACACTATTATGCTAATAGTCTTGTACATCACCCGCCACACATCGATTCTAATTACTATCTTCGCTCCTATAATATTAGTCAATGCGAAAAGCGGGTCTTGCCTTGATTTGATTATATTTTAGGTCTAGATAACAGAAAAATGGGTCTTAGAATACAATGCCTCTTTTTTATATTCCGAATCCTGGCTTTTTTTTTACCGAACCAACAATGTATGCTCTAGTTCCATAGATCTTCGCCTTGAATATCATTCATGTTAAACGGTGTTTCTCATATTTACAGCCCTGAGAACATGTCATGTCTCTATCTATATCATACTATAGCTACAGAATGGTGACTAATAGCCCTAAATATACATCTCATACATATACACATATTTGTATATCCAACAACAAATCATTCGTAACCAGAGAATCACTCGAATATGGTGCTAAGCTCTATATTCGGTGGAAGTCTCCGGTGATTATCTCATCACGGTGATGGTGTTGATGAGAACGGGCCATCAACAGGTGACTCTCAACCATGTAGTCATCCCCAAATTGTTTCTAGTTTAGCTAAGTAAAGTCGTGTTTGAGCAGCATATGATGCGTGCTTTTGTTCAGGGTCATGGAATCCGATCATATGTGAACAAACGTGAATGAATATCCAAATTGATGTGTATTCGAAAAAGCGGGAGAAAGAGGGGAAAAGGCGAGCTCCCACTTCGCTTCTTTAATCTCGACTAGAATCTCAGGAATATGATCATGTTGATATGTAGCTTGTTGCTCACTATATCTGTACATGTACAACTAGCTCACCCTGAATCCTCATGAGTAGCAGCGTGATTTGTCGATTCCCTGTTTCTAGTTCCGTTTGCGAAGAAACGTATGAATGGATGATTTGCCGCCCTGATAATTTTCTCATGGGATTTCTCTCAAGTTAACGTGTTCGTTTTCAATGCCTCCACCGGTACTAAAGTAGGGCATGCTTTGGGAGAGGTAACCGCCTCATAAGTTTATGACAGTGCTCGCTCGAACGAGGGCTATAAGCATTCACTGTTTTCAGCTTCTATTCCTTGCAAACACACAGACACACACCTTTTATCTTGTATCTTGACTATGGTTCCCCGAGTAATAGTGGTGAAAAAGATACTACCATTCTTTTCTAGCATACATATCACCCTTATTCAACAATGACTAGACGATAAATTCACATTAAATTGATACATGCATCACGGGGTAATCTTATCAAGTCAAGACAGTACGAAGAAAATAAGGCGACATATGCTTTATGGAATCAAGACGCTAAAAAATCTTGTATATGGTGATAATATACTTTCTAGTCATTACACGGGCGCGAGGTTATGATAAGAAGGTGTTATAATTCAAGTGGCTCCTTCATGAACTTGTTTCTTTCTCTTCCTCTACTTTATTTTGGCCTCGTAGTCGAGGGGGACAAACCTATGATATCTGAGTAGCTAGTTTTTTTTATTATTATGTTATGAAGGATAAGTTACTTTTATGAAGCATCATACATGTACTTGTAGATATGTACAACGTAGAAAAAGAAATGGGACACCAAACGCTGATATTCTCCGATCCAATGTTTATTTGCTCTGTGACTTCGGCTCGGGCTAGTCTTTACGCCTTATCTTTATGAGTACTTTTTTTTTCATATCAAATCAAGTTGATCACATTCCATTACAATCATGGGTGGTAAGAAGAAGAAAGAACGAATATTGTGTTTAACTAGGGGCTTGGTATACATAACATAACAGACTAGTAGATGATTTCAAATAACCGTGAAAGAGGATAAGAAGATAGCTTTTGGAACCGAGTTTCAATCGTGCCCGAACGAAAGGTAAACCAATAATTCTCTGTGAGATAATCAGTTACTTAAAATCTACAACGCAGATCATTTTAGTTTTACAAATTTCGAATTTATTGTACAATTCTATATCGTCTAGCGGGCCAGGGTTACCTAGGGTTAACATTGTTTAGATCATAACTGCTGATGTTTAAATTTGTTTTCATGAATCAGCATTCCGATATGGTCTAGCGGTTAGGATTCCTCGTTTTCACCGAGGCGGCCGGGGTTCGACTCCCCGTATCGGAGACTACTAAGCTTGAAAAAAAGCTCCATCTTTTTGGGCAAATTTTCCGGAATTTTCCCCTCTGTTCTCTTTTTACAGTACTTCTTTCCTGACTAAAGCCAGGTGATACAGGATGACTAATAAATTTGTGAATAGCTTTCGTTTGACATTACCATAAGTCCATAATGCCCTCATACAAGACATTGACAACCTTGTTGTGGTTGAGAATGATACTTTTCCTCCTTAGATCATGGCCATTGTTTTCAAGATCATATGGTAAAGAGAAAAAAAAATTAGACGCCGAACATGTGTAGCTTGAAAGATGGCTTTTCCGATGCCACGAGGCTCTCTCGATATTTCTTGTCCTATAAGAAAAAAAGTTTCACAAATCAATTAGTCATTAGTTATGTTTTATTTGTTAATCTATCTCCCGCAGTTTTCTTTTGATGTCATCTGGGATCCCTGCGAATGACATGATGTATATTTGTATACATATAGGCTTGTGTTCTGTTTCCTCAATCTTTATCGCTCTGTGATATTACCAAGATTCTAAAAACTACTACTGCATATATTGTGTAAAAAAAAATAAAAAAATTATACAACAAAGAAAAGATAAATTTAGATATCGAGGTCTCATTTTTTGAACAGGAACTAAACCTATTGGATCCGGGTTGTCTTGTCCGGAGGATTAACCGACCAACCCTCAGTGCCTCATAGCTACCCTGACGTATCTTATTAGGAGCCCCAAGTAAGCTCATTCATTCTTCTTCTTTTCTATTCACTTGGTTTTGCTACTTCTCCATATTTCTCGCTAAGCACTGCTTAGGCCTTTGTTCTCACTGCATTTGTTAGATACTCCCTTCTCCTCTCTAGCCTGTTAATCCCGGCGCCAAGACCAGATTCGCCAAACGATGAAAAGAACCTGAATTGCCAGCAAAGCCCTTGCATTATAGGCAATGAAAAGAGCCTTCCGTGCGGGGGTAATTCGTCTATTTCTCAAGAAAATCCTTGCATCAAAAGACGAGTTAGGCTGGACGTGAAATGTTCACAGATTTGTAGTCATGTAGATGAGCCATTCCCGTTATATCTATTTAGCTATAGTGGTAAATACGGATAATAAAATAAAATATAATAAATGATTAGAACCGTTTGTGAAAGCATACATGATATGTACCAGACTTGAGTCAATTATCAAAGACCTACATGTATATCAATTAGTAGTTTTATATTGCAGTTGAGCCTAAGTAAAACATCAAAGAAGGAGCCCAAAGACAAGACAAGACAGACAGTTTTCGGGAGGGAAGGAGAGATATCTCCCCGTGATGCCTGTTTTTTCCACTAAGAACTACTTGCCGCCTGCCGAATCATTATGGTAAGCAACTTTCTTATCGCCTTGTCTATCTTTTTGATTCAGTGGACGGCTAGCGTTGCAGATGTATCTGAGATGTTCTTCCCACTACTGTTGTCACCATAATTTTCGACATCTTGCGGATAAATCGGCCTCGAGAATCATGTCTTGGTTTTATTGCCTGCTTAGAGGGCATTGAAACATGGTGGAGCGAAGAAAACAGAAGAGAATATAGATACGCGGACGTACGTTATAGTAAGAATCACATTTGCTCAATATGGTTCCAGATACGTGTACAGATATACATATCGAGTTCATCGGGCGAGACACTTGATCGACAAGAAATAATCGCCGTACACTCCGAATTTGGCTATTTCTACCGCCATTATCATTATATTCCGGGCTTTCTTGGAAAAATAAGTTACTAAGCAGCTATACAGGGTCCTTACAAAGAACCCCAAAAAGAAAACATGTTGAAAACGATAACTAGTTAGTGGCTGGTATATTATATACTTTGATACATATATGCCGCTGTAGTCCAAACTAGATATAGCAGTTTGAACATACAGACGAGATTAAAAAGCAAGCCAGTCAATGCCAAATATGTGAAGAAAAAGGAAATGGATCAGAGTAATAACTTAAGCTGTTGTTATACCGCTGGCCTTTATACCTACTGGACCAGATCTGACATGTAAAGAGTGATCTCGTTATTTCGATGCTTTGTTTCTGTGTTTTCAAGACATACAGATACATATGTATATCATAAAAAAAATTCGACTTTCAATAAACCATCAAAAGGAGGATAAAGCTACTACTTTTGATCATACAGTAATATGAGGTAACGCTCATGACCATAGATACTAGGCCCTATATACACCATTATCAGCGCAATAGGCTTAAAGGAACATTCCATCCACGGTTGAAATGTTGATGAGAGGCATTGCTTCCAGGACATAAGCCGAATAGGAATACAACAGGGTTCGAAACGAAGGGGACAAACCTGGTGAAAAGGATGGAAACGCTGTTGATTGACTATCTCATTCCTTTCATGTTTTTGGGGATGATAGAGAAAGGCATAAAACCAAGCACGGTATAGATGATTAGCAAAGGTCACGATAAGACCATACGTGTATAAACCCATTGGCTTTTCAATGGAACGATATATCTACACATTGAACGAACCATCTAGAACGAAACATAAGGCGGACAAGGCACAAAACCGAGTTTTTCTGCACATGCATATAACATAAGTTCTTGGACATCTAGTAACTGGAGGATAAGGGCCGAGTAAAAAAAAAAAAAAAAAAAAAGAGACAAAGTGCTAGCCTGTCAGACAAACAATAGATGAAAGCAAGTAAGCTAGCTTTCGAGAGCTATTGTTTCTCTCTTGATGTTCAAAATTATCATATGTCTTGGGCACCCTTGCTAGCGGACAAGATAGATCATTAATGGGCTATCAGCGCTGATTTTCATACAAACAACAGTTTTCTTTGTACTGAACACCTCTATCTGTATTCTGTTGGTGCATCAGAGATTGATGTAGTTCTACTTCGATCACTCCCTAGGCATGATAGTCGTGTCACGAATATATGTATCTCCCTTTGAGACACCCCCCCTCCCGCCCCGTTCTTGCTGTCCATATCTAGCATCAACTCTGCATCTGGTCTGTCTGTGGGGCTTCAAATACAATCACAACTATGGTACTATGAAGTTACAGTGGATTGAGGGTGGCTCGAGATCCTTTCATACGGCTCCCAGTCAATAAATCGACTGTGATATAAGCGCCTTGCTTGGGCTTAGCAAGATTCGACGGTATGGGGGAAGGATACGTGTGTATTATCTTTCCTGGTCAGTTGTCGTAACTAGCTGAGTTGAATCTGTCTTACGTCTTTGATACATCCGAACGAAAATTGTTACTGTCTTAGTAGTAGGAGACCATGCTGTTTTTCTTAATTTTCGAATTCTGTCATTTTTTTCATTTTTTTCCCCTTTGACCTAGAAACGATAAGTCGTACTGAGGTGAGAAAGGTCCACAAACTGATGTATTGTAAGGCGTGATCGTATCTACATATGTATCTAAGACAGTCCAGGCTAGCTATATAACGGCGAGTGGCGTATCTATATGGAATCATTCACAGTATATGTACATGAAAGGTCACTGAAGACTATAGGCTGTGATTGCAAGCCCAGTGCTTTTTTTTTTCTGGCATCGTGTACTAACAATTTTAATTTATGCAAATACTGACTTTATGGTTTGAATATGCCCTATATAGTGGTTTTTTCCCCAAAAGAAGTGGAAGAATTGGTAGCTTACACAGGTAAAAATTATTCTGTAGTATACGGTTTGAGAAATTAGCAGACTGTAACCCTTGCCTATAAAACGAAGTGACCAACGATTGCTCTCCATTTCGTCTTTTATCTCTACTTATTTTGGTTACTGTGAAAAAACATATAGATTCTGGTGAATTGTGATATACCGCAGTGCCCACCAGACACGACGCTACGATTGGCATTGCAACTGTCTTGCTATAGTTCATATATACCCGTCGATAGAGAAGACGATTAGCTATAGTTGACCTGGAAAGTTTGAATAGCTCTGCCTATATGCTCTAGAACATACTATCTATAAGAAATGCTGAGCACACATATATGTCTATTGCTATATATAGCTGCTAATTGTTAGTCGAATCTAGAACTTGTTGAAAGGTATGGATATAGTATTACTAGCAGATATAAATCGGATCTATCTAGATATGGACTGGGTACCATAGAGACTCACATTTTAGAGCTTATTCTGAGCAGAAACAGCTTTGGTAGTCTAGAACTTAGCGAGTCTTTCTCACCGCCAGCCACCTATGCGTCCGCAGATAGATAACTACGTATGTATGCGGGCGTCAAAGCAATAGTACTATTAGTACTGATCATTGTTTGCATCAAGAAAGTACCTGTATGTGCTTGTGATGACCATGTGTTGGCCTGTGAATCGCTTCATTATACCATATTAGTACAAGCCGCAACTCAAACAATGCCTGATAATATGTATATCTTTGTATATATGACCGGACACGACAACAAACTAAATGGTCACCTGGTGCTCGCCGATCGTTTTTTTTTCGTCACAAATAAAAAGAAGCTGATGACTCGGCGCTGAGTATGTTGTATGCAAGCTGGGAACAGGAATGGCTTACCAATTGTTTGTGATCTGCCGTCGTCAGCTTTTGTTGAAGTAGTCTTTGAGCCTTCGTACTTCAGGTTTCTGAAAGTTTAAGGTATCCATTGTCTTTATCGTCAGGTCGTTTTGTATATCAAGGTACATTCGTGTTTCTGGCTATGTAGTTTCGGCGCTTAGAAATGTCTCTCTATCAGGCGATCTCTGATGTCTCACTTGGCGTTGACTGACAACTAGGCTTATATGACTCTGTTACATTTACTTGCTTTTTGGCCATTGACCTGTACATGGCTTGTTCTGTTCTAATATGTATGTACATGAAACTTTAGTGACAGGGACTGCTCAAGTACTGCTGATTCATTGTAAATTAAAAAAAAAGAAACACGATGAGGAAGAGCAGAAAGTTCAGTACAATATTCACTTCGTTGAACCATTACTACTAGTCGAGTAGCCTTCTTTATTCGTCATCCCAGTGTACCCGCTAAGCGTATTTCATATATCTGTAGTACACTAGAACCAGCTAGTGTTTTCTTGGCTTTTTTTTGGTTTCTTTTCAGCTTTGAAGGATAAGTGATTCCGGCTAAAATTGTGTCTGTATGTCTTCATCCATATCACCCACTGCAACTTTCTATAATACACCCAACATGTTTACATACATATACACTAGCAGATCCTTAATTTGTTATTGAAAATCTTCTCTTGAGTACTTACACATATGACAATGTTGAGCCAATGAAAAGCTGCGGTAAAAGCTGGAAATTCATCATGAGCAGAAGATTGGTTCATTTGCTGGCCTTCTTAGATTGACTTGTGAACCTATGATACCGGGCAACGTTGAGTTTGTTGTGACTATTTTTCTTTATTCTAGATATCATTGTTGTCCCGCCTTTTAGAATTGCTGTACCCCTCTAGCTTCGTTGAATAACGTCTAATCTTTCTTAGTACATTGTAGGTAAAACATACATACGAACAAGAAGACTCTCGGTCTATGCTATGTGTTGCCCTACTAGCCCTCTTCGAAAGAGAGAGGAGTAGAGTTCAAGCTACCATTTGTCTTACTATTCGTTGGTAGCTTATTATTTTTTGTGATCTCTGAATCAGCAACCATCACGTCGTCACTTTTGTAACAGTAAGATAGATTATATGCAGATATCTGCAGTGCTGATAACCGAATCTTGAAGTTTTGAAAGTCAGCTTTGAATGCTCTATTGATCAAAGCTACGAATCTACTTATCTAACGAGAACGGAAGCACAAGTTTCTTGATCCGGAAATCAATAAGGAGATCTTACTTCAGAGTAGTGCTACCTCAATAGACAGGAGCTATATCCCGTTGTACCTCACTGATAGCTGTACATACCAGCCCTATGGCAGAGGAAACACATATCTTGTCCTTCTATTGTAGCCTGCCATGTCATACCAAAATGAGAGTATAGTGGCCTTGGACAAAGCACTGTCAGTGATACGCATGTAAAAACTCCCTATAATTGGGCAGAAGCTCACTATCGAGTCACTTGATGCTGAGTTGCTTGATTAACTTCAGCTCATACACGTATACCTGGGTACAATATTCATGCCTGCATATATACCAATCGAGCACTAGCAACGTATGAATCTGAGCTACTTGCTTAAATGCGCTTTCATGTTGTGGGAGAATACTCTATTCCAATGCTATATTGGGCTATCTCACTAGAAATATTCGAGGTACACCGCATCGCTATATACACTCTGTAAATAGTAAAAAGCATACGAGCAGATTCAGTATGCCGTGCTGTATCACATAATATACATGTAGTCAAATTATCTAGTAGATAAACAAAGAAAAGATACGCTTATAATATGCCTTGGATTCCGCAATACAGTCTGTCAAGAGACTATGTCTTTCCTCTTCCTATGTAAGAATTCAGTATCAGGACGATTTTGAGCGGTTGATGTTCACTACCCCAGTACCCAAGAATCCGTGATATGGAAGTAAGCAGATAGTTTCCCGTTGTAATCTAGATCAGATATAAGTCAAGAGTTCATATCACAAGATAAAGATCTTCTCGTAGACATAAGTTTTTTCTTGACATTAGCCAACTTGCTCAGTATTTGCCTTGGTCCGACAGTCAGCATGTGGTACTCTTTACACAGCTTTTAGTTACAATACTAAAATATAGGCACTTGACCATACCCCTTCTACTATACTGCTTCACATGCCAAAGCTGGGAGTTAAATTTTAAGCCAAATCAAGATCCTATAACACATATGTAGACTGATTTCGATACGCGTCGAGAGCTCTAGTATTTCTCCTCTCTTTAACTTATCAAGGTCGGTAGAAGTAGGTCCTAGTGTCTTGAGATTCCATATAGCAACGATATGTAAACATGGTAATAAAATGCATGGCATACATAGACATTTGATAGTAAGCTATGTGTTATACAAAAAACCAAACACCTGAGTTGTAGATAGTACGTGTAGTGGAGTATGGATGCCTTCATTTTTGGTCATTTACTGGACCTTCTTGATGAAAGAAATAAAGAATAAAACTCTCAATTTAAGTGAATCTACTTATTCTGATAAGGCATTACAAGGATTGTAGCTTGCATGTTCGATTTACCAACCTTCACATGATTCTATGGAAGAGGTATAAAAACTAGCTTGTAGACATGATGGTTTTTCTTTACTCTCAGTACATTTTTTTATTTTATTTTTTTAATTCATTAATCTTATGGAGCTATAGAGCTATGAAGATGTACTCTCAGTACATATTACAGAGGCTCCAAGGTGATTTAATTTTCTAAGCGGTCTTAGAAGAGCTCAAACAACACGTATATTTCATAAATAACAATATGTGTATGTAGTAACACGAAAGAAAAGCTAGTTCAAGCTTTATGAACTCTTGTGGCTATATCAAGGATGTCGGGAAATAATGATTGATGACGCGAACTTGGCAATGACCTGTCTATAATCAGTCCATTATAGTAATTTTTTTAAGGTCGGACGGAAACTATGACCGGGAACTTTACTTTTTAAGCTCTAGAGGTTTGCTTATGCAAATCTAGCTGATATTTGAAAAGAAGCTGGCTTGTTTTTTCAAGTGATTTGCGCCTGGATAAAGAGAAGAGAATTGTCTGATTTTGGTGTGGTTTGTTTCAGCCTATTTCACAGAAGCTAAAAAAAAAAAACGCCCCTCGTAAAAGAATCACCTCGATGCAAATGCAGGCTCTGATTTCAGGGAGGTTGAAAGCCTAGATATTTCTATATCACTTTTTTTTTTGTAATGAGAAGAAACAATGGGCGAGAGTAATATTTTAATGCCAATGCAGTGTGATTCCCCATTTTTAGGCGTTCAGCTTGGTCAGCTTTCATTACAATTATTTTCGTCTGTCGTTTGTAGTGCTACCCAACTGCATCAGCTTAATTTTGCTAATGCTTCATAGGGCGATATTCTGGTTTATTATGTATTACTGGGGCTTTAGCGACCCAGCGTCACTGTATATGTACAGCTGTATATCTTAGAGTGCGGCGTCTTTTGCATGCTCTTATAGTAAGCTATCAGAACTAAATTATAAAAAAAAAACAAGGACAGAAAATGTGTCTAGCTGTGCCTTTTCCCCTAGTCATAACATCCTATTATATACTAGCAAGACCTGAAGTGACGAGCTATGTGTGACAAGTAAACAACGTAGCCAGCAAAAGGTTCATGGAAACAGATCTTCTCAGCACTAACAAAGGATATAGGAGACAAAATGCCCCCAATATCTGACGTCCCACCCTTACAATCACAAAAGCTATAGGAATCAAGACTAATATTTACGGGCCGCAGCCTTTTCGTGCTTATTGCCATTCTTTAAGAAAAAGATCCCCGGTGATCATGCGTATAGGCGATGATATTGACACTGGCTGTTTTCCCCTAGCGTCGTGTGATTATAAGTCTGCTATCTGCAGAACTTGCCAAAATTTCGGGGCTCTACATTCTCGCTTAAGCGGATGCCTAACATCACGGGCTGGGTCTTCCATACATACATAACAGTGTCTATTCTTGACGACGCCACTCAAGCTAACCAACCCACCTGTTCGGCGGTATTCTAGCGCTGAGGATATACTGATATGTATCACGACGTTTGTGTGTACCGTACATTGCATTGCATTGCATTGCATTGCATGTTTTGTTGCTCACTAGCTTCGGCGACGGAGATAATCACGAGTTTCGGTCTGTGAATAGACGCTGATATGCCTAAATCACAATATCACCTACTAGTTCCATGCAATGTCGGAAATCACTCTTTCCCTCAAACGGGTCTGCTATGAGAATGTGTCATACGTGCCCTAGTTCAGCCACTCACAACGACTAGGGCAATTAGAAACCCGGCGATAGACTGATAATGATTGGCTTACTTTGAAACATCACTGACATATGTGCTACAAAAGGACACCACAAATGTTCAATTACTTCGAGATAATCAGACAGAAATAGTCCGCCTTGTCTGTCTGCCTATAGTGACATGCGACCTCTAGTGTTGTTTAGAAAGACAAACAGATCAACAGTCTAGACCATTTGCTTTCTGTCACTAACACATCCAGTGAAACTACAATTCTCACTGTACACAAACTATAGATCCAGCTACAGTGGGATTTCCTGCATGTTCACCTTGGACGCTGAACAATACAACATGTTTTATAAGATTTAACTAACGGGCCGATTTGGAGGTCCAATGCAGCTCAAGTCCTCTTTGTAGAATTCTTGTTTAATATATTTTAGACGCATATACATATTCTGTGTGCTGTGTGATGAGAGCCAGATTCTCGTATATGCAAGCAACTTGTATAGAGCGAGAAGCATATCTTGACGCGGGCAAATTTTTTTTTTTTGAATTCTTGTGTACGAGTGTACAGCGTATGGCGTAAAACACGGCATGTCATAGGTTGGCCTTCTATTAAGGCTTTTCCTGGGATCCATTTGATGATATAAAGTATCTATCAACGTCTCAACTATCCTAGACATGCTACTTTCTCCTAGCTCTTCAGCCTATCCTCTTCGGCTCTGGACACGAGAGTGTAGCCCACCGAAGGCGCAGTATTCGGTTAACATTACATGCTACTATAGCTTCATAGACATTCCACTTATCTAGTCGCTAGAGATAATTTCTAGCGAAGGAGTGGCAGCCTTCATGCAGTGACGATGTAATGTGGCATATTTCTGCCTGCTTGTTCAGCCCCTCTTTGTACTTTTTTTTTTCTTGATTTTCTCTTCATCCGCTTGGCTCGGATATATCGATCTTACTCTTTTCTTCTGCAGTAAGCAAGCAAAAGAAGAATACAAAACTCAATAGTATACGAGATGGTAAACAAAATACTATGCATGTGAGACAAGCTCTCGACACCTCACATGCACCTTCATCCGTTTACTTACTTGCCCATCTTAGCGGAATCGAGCGTGTTGAATATAATGCTTATATTGTATGCTTGATACTCGCTTATGATATCCAAATAGATGCATATTCGTTGGTTCTAAACTTGCCCGTCAAGATATCTTTCTGGTGATTCCTTACGACCGTTCCATCCATGTCCACCATACCATACATTACAGATACACGTATGCTCTCTCATCCTATGTGCTATGTGATATATCCATGTCCACAACAGTATCATCCTCTAGCTCGCCCCCCCCCCCCCTTTTCCTGAAATAGGTATTCAGCTTCTGATCATTTTGAGTGTGTGGTTTGGTTGATATGGATCCATCTTTTGTATCCATTAGGCTTGGAGGAGGAGGTGGGATACTGAAAGTATCTACTTACAAATAAAAGCCCAACAAAACAACTAAAAAACAGGGCGAGAAGCGAAAAGGAGTCGAATCAAGGTAGTATAGCCGTGGTGTTTAGTTTGTTTGGGCTATGTACATTGCTCCGATTTTCATACTAGTTTGCGGTTCTGCCCGCCCTACTTGGTCTGTTTTTTTTTCCTTTTGGACCCCCCTCTCGCTATCCACTCCTTTTGCCTGTTTTGTTCCTCTTTCCCTCGTTTCTTCTCGTATCTTGAGCTGGCTCTTTTATTTTGTTCACGGACTGTTTAGGGGGTCTGCAAGTCACATACAGTTGATTGGCATATCTCCCAGTCTGGCTCTCTCCCCACACCACCTTCATCATCATCGTCATCATACATGATGTGGAATCAAAGACCTAACTAGCCATGATATATAATCACTACATTGCAACTACATTCTATGCTTCCCAGTATTGATGCAGAGTCTAGAACGGACTTCCAACCCCTCTTACGTAGGGCGTATCGTTCCACTTCGTCAGTTCCGTAAACTTTGACCTCGAATTGTAATTTTTAAAATTTACGTTGGAGGTTTTCACGTTAATCAACATACCGATGCTCGTATTAATAATTGTGTAGCTTTTCTTCTCCCATCTCTTGCTTTCTCTCTTTCGCTCCATTTTCTACTCTTTTTACCATAATAACTATATCACTTGGTTACACGAACAGTATTACAAGGTTAAATATAACCCATGAGGATTACACAAATAACAATATCATGCTGAAAGTTGCTCCGCTATTGTCGCTTTGTGAAATGACTACAACGGACGATTATCTTATTCACCTTAAGACGTGAGGAACCGGCTGTTCGTGCAAGTCTGATAAACTCTGGGTATGAGGATTCAATGGCTGTATTAGTCGATTTGTATTGCTTACTTCCAGCGCAACATGCTGAGTGGAGCCCATGAACCAACTCATCATAATCTCTCTAACAAATAATGATAGGAAATTAACATGCCTTTGTCTCTACATCATCAGTTGATTAATGGCATTTATTGTTAGATTGAATCGATACTTTGTCAATCATACAATGACGGGGAGGGGTAGGTGTCCTCAGTTCTTTCACATCATTCTTCACTATCGAATAGGCCACATAACACGGAACACTACTAGATATATGTCTTTTGCCACTCCAGCTTCGCGTTTTTTATTTCCTAATCGTGTTTAGTAGATAAATTTCCATAAATATTCACCGGATCGACTTGCCATTCTCGGTTTTATTTCTTAATTGCATGGTACAGATGTGTCTTGACCTCTAAAAAAGTGTACGTATATGTGACTCAATAGTAGAACAACAGAGGAAACGGGGAAATTAAAGAGTTGTAAGATTAATAAAGTAAATATACATAGTTAAGATCCATGTATGATAGTAAGACTACATGATTCTGAGTATCATGACATGATGGGGATGCCAAGTGGCTCTTGGATGTGATTGATTCTCATTTTATATGACGTACAACATGGCTATATTATTCAAATTTTTAAGTTTCCCTATCATAACGTGATACTAACCTCAATCACACCGCCGTTCTTCCTCTTGTTTTGAAGATTTTCGTGAGTATCGGTGAAGCTGAGACTTACTAGCAATCAAATTCACATGTATGTATATCAGTTCTCTTTTATATATATCACGCATTTGTGGAGGACGACGAAAATACGCAAATGCGAAGTTTGTACGCACATAACCATCATTACAATTACAGGGTGTTACTAAGCAATGTAACAATCCCTCCTAGTAAGGGAACGGCCCTTTGCTCTCCATTCAATAGCTCATAAAAGTATAAAAAAAAGTATAAAAAAAATACAAGGACAGAAGAAACAGGCGTTAGGTGTGTGTATGGTGAGACAAATGAAAATACAATGGAGTTTTACAGCAGAAAGGTATGGGGTTAAAAACAGGATGTGTTTTTTTTCAGTTGTTTTTCTTTGATAGATCTTTGAAGACATAGGAAAATAAGATTTAGAAGATGATGTTGTAACAATCCGTAAACACCATGTAAGAAAGTATAAATCAAAAACCATCATATAACGACAATATAAAAGAGGAAAAAAAGAAAGAGGAAAACAATAGGGAATGGTACAAGAAATGAAATGGGCAAAGAAGAAACCGGCCTCCCACAGAGAATAATAGTGTGTGCAATACAAAGAAAAAAAAGAGTTATAAAAAAAAAAACCCCAAGTGATCAAGACCAGAAATGAGAGCCTGACTACTTGGTGTTTTTCTGCCTAGTGAAATACATGAGCCAGAATAGAAAGCAAGATGCTTCTCTATCTCGATATCTAGTTCTCTTCCTTGGCAGCAGCCTCCTTCTCGCGGTACATAGGAGGAGGGGTCTGGTTAGCTAGAAGACCCGAAGACTCCTTGACATCACCCTGGAATTGAGGGGCAGCAGGAGCGGGAGCTGAAGACTCGACATCGAGAGAGATAGCGTGCGACTGGCGGTTGGCAATGTGTGTGGCCCAACGGCTAAGGGAGGGAGATATGTTAGTAATGATGTTATCAGGGTAAGATAGTGGGGGGATGAGAGAAACTTACTTGGCAACATGCTTAGCAACGACGACAAAACCGACCGAGGCAAAGAAGGCATTGACAAAGAACAGCATGAAAGGAGGGCCGCCGTGATGACCGTGATGGTGAAAATCGTGAGCACCGTGGTGGCCATGATGACCATGGTGGTGGAACTCGTCCTCGGAATGGGGACGGAAGTGGCCATCCTTGGGGGGCTCACCTGCGAATGGGGGAGGAGGAGGGAAGTCGCCATCCTTGGGGGGCTCACCTGCGAATGGGGGAGGAGGAGGGAAGTCGCCATCCTTAGGGGGTTCACCATCAAACGGAGGGGGAGGGCCGTGGTGGTGGTGGTGAGGGCCATGAGGGCCATGAGGGCCAGGAGGACCGTGAGGGGGGTGCTCGCCATCGAAAGGAGGCTGAGGGAATTCATCATCGTCGGAGTCATGCTCGGGGCCCTCGGGGTTGTGGCTGGGGTGGTGCTCGTCGTGTCCCTCGTGGTGCATGCCATGGTGGAAGCTACCAGGGCGCATACCAAGACCAGGCTGGCCAGGAGGGCCATGATGCATGTGCGAGTCCTCCATCTCGTGGTGGCCATGGTGGTGAGCGTGACCGTGCTCAAAGCCCTCGTCGTCGGCGAAGGGGTTGATCGAGTGAAAGAAGCCGGCGACACGGCAAATGAGCGTATCGCAAGGAGGGGGGGGAGGCATCATGTGATGCGGTGGCGGCGGTGGCACATCGGTCAAGAAGATCAGAGAGCCGCTGTCCGCACCATCAAAGGCGAACTGGGCCACCATGGGGGGCTCGACGGCCTTGTCGTCCAGACGGGCCAGCTTCAGGGTGAAGATAGTGACCTCGTGGTTACCATGGACGGCACGCGAAGCCTCGACCTCGATCTCGGAGGTCTTCTTCGCGCACTTCTCGCCAGCAGCATCAGGCTTAGCGGCACACAGACCATCCAGCATGGGGGTGATAGTCTTACGGATGGGCTCGGCGTGGTCGGCGTCAGTCGTAAAGTTGACGGTGATGCCCTGGTCACCAATGTTGAGCATAGCGGCCTGGTACTCTCCCTTGGAACCAGTGATGCCCAGATCGACGGCAGACAGGCCAATCGGGCCCATGATGCTAATGCGGCTGTTGGCATCGGCGTTCTGGTCGATCACAGCCTCCATGTCGGGCACGAGCGTCACGTCAACTCCGACATGGTGGATAGCCGATGGCAGGGCGGCAACAGCTTGGATGCCAAGACTGGCAGCGGCAAAGGCCAGCGCGCGGGTCATGATGAAGGCAGGATAGTGTGAGTGGTGATGAATAAGCGAGTGTTGGTGTCGGTGGTTTGGTCGGTACGGGAACCGTTCGAATATGAATATCGATAATGGTAAAAAATAATATGTAGATCGTGTCCCGGGTTCCAGCAAAGATCGGTCTGGAAGGCGTTCAAGCAGATGCAAGATAAAAGGAACAAAAGGAAGATCAGAAAGAGATCGAATGCAACGGACTCGACGATGTTTTAATGGAAAACCAGGGACAAACAAAACAACCAGAAAATACTAGAATCAAATCCCAGATTATAATAAAGGATGATAGATGGATGGGGATGACGAGCCCATAGCTTGCCGTCAAGTTGGGTAGTTTCTGCTTGTAATGAAACTCTCTTACGAACGCAATCAAGGCAAGTGCTTCGCCGCTGCCATCTACGTCGCCTGCTGTGCAAGAAGAAGCCCTGTTCGGGGTTTTTTTTTTCCTTCCATTTCACTGCCCGTCAAAAAGGAAGGATTGCTCTCGTGCCTGCCGACTCGACTAAGAGCCGCGTGGTCCTTCCCATCTACTGATGATTTCCTACTATCGAAGTAATTAAATCCCGATCCATTGACTATCGCTTGCCTCACTCTACAAATATGTTACTACATATGAAATCTCAACATCGTTCTCTTTTTGAAATAAACGACGTGATCTTTGTCGCGTTTTGAGGGCCACTAGTTATTTTCTTCCTTTACAGCACGTTACAGATACAATATTCAACAGACATAGACCAAACAGTCCTCGCCCCCCTCTACGCTCTACAAAATCATGAGAGACAACAATGAGCGACGTACCCTGGCCCGATTCGGACGTGATGACGACGACTTTTCCTGAGAGAAAGTAGGCTGCTGCTCACACTAATACAAAAATGCCAAACTTGCCAAACCCATGGCGCTTCGTTCTCTAGCGACAATCCCTGACAAGGCAAGCGTACCAATTGTAGCAGTTGTACCTTAGGGGACCCTGGAGAGCCCGTGGCTTTACAGCTAGTTGTGGCGTTTCTTGGTGTGGCGCAGTGCCAAACTCCGAACACATAGAGACAGAAAGCATCACGGACATCCGTCTAGTTGTACAGTGCACAAGAAAGGCGACAAGCCATCGCCCATCGACCTTTCTTTTTTCAGGCTCGACGATGCCAGACCCAACAGTCAAATAAAACCCCAACTTGAATAAAATATTCATGGCGGTTTTTTAGCTGCAGCTACGCAAGCTTGTAGGCCCAAACAAATCCATTCAATCAATCCTATTGTCGCCTGCTTAACTGACTTGTTATCTCGTTTCCTCTCATCCCTGGCCATTTGAGTTTCAATGATTCTAGTGTCCAGAGACCATGTCATTCGTTTGTACATATAAATAAAGGCGTCCCAGAGTGAACTTACTGATACTTAGCACCAATACACGGCTTCCATAATCTTACTCTAAACCCAACCAGGTCTGTCCAGCGCTTGTGTTTGCGTCGCCCGGTCCCCTTTTTTCACTGACTATTTTGCGCTCTAGCTACACAACTAACCACTAATGGATGGATTGGCTAACTACTACTATCAAAATCAATATTGTCAGGCTGAACATTGAATGCACCTCTTAAAGACACACGTCATGGTCATGTCTGCGTTTGCGTCTGTGCCTATGTCGGAAGCCGCGAACCTGCTCACTTTTTACTCGCCGCATTCTTAGTTTCCTTTTCCTTCTGAGCACATTGTTTGCCCTACCTTTACCACAGTGCCTCTGCCGCTATGCCCAGTCAGTTATCTAGCCCACCAAAAAAAAAAAGTAATAGAGCTGCTACCATGTAACTTTGTACACATGTTAGCTGGGACAAAACTACTACTGAAGTCTACCCTATGCTTATGGTAGTGTGTCTCAGCCTCCCCACTCACGAAGTTCTGCAGAAGGTAGATGCCAGGTAGTAACCATACTGTTTTAAAAGGGTTTATAGTACAAGGGACTACAAAAAATTCTCGGAGGTTTTGAGACAGGTTCCCGATGAGGTGGTTTTTCCCAGCAAGGATTCGAAGTTGAAATGTGTAGGAATAGCATATAACGAAACCAGAACAGATGTTCTATATCTCAGTAGCCTGTCACTGGTGAGAAAGTAGGTTGTCCTTCACCTTACATTGTATACTAGTATTAGTTCAGGGCTGTGTATCTTAGGATACCGAGGTGCTACATAGCTATTAGAGCTCCATCTCCACCTTAATAAAATTGAATATGAAAAGAAAAGGGAAAAAAAGCCAACAATATTCAGCCCCAATCACAAGCTGTGTCCATATGTCCATCTCTGTCATAGCTTCTATAGTTGTATAGCCATGCTTAGACTAATGGCCATTATTGAGGCTTTTCATGCTCAGGCCTAGCTTCAGCCTCAACAATCAATGCCGAGTTTGCAAAATCGACTGAGAAATAAAAGAACGTGTTCGTCATCCATATGTACATATAGTAGAAGATAAAGGAGCCTTGGCATCTGATCTACCCTCTTACTTGAAGGGAATAAATCTGACATGGGCTAGGAACGATGATTCTGCGTTTCCAGGATGTTGATCTACAACTATCACTACATAATCACTATTAACCCAGGTAACCCTAGTTATAGTTTAGCAAAATATTCCATTTTCACAATAACATTGGCTCCCTCACACTTGGATAGAGTTGTAAGATGATAAGTAAATAGATAATATTGTAAAGTAAAAAAAACTCGATACTTGTATTACTGTACAACTGTATAAAAAAGAAATGATTAAGTGAGGATTTAATAAGCAAACGAGATTATAAAGTGATACCATCGGTCACTTTGTCTCTCACTAGATTTATGTTTAAACTCAGGAACTACGGCATGCTTCTATTAGAATAAGAGTGCTACATATATATATGGATATCTACAACCTTTCTAATTAATGTGCATATACATGTAAACATACATATATGTACAAACATGTATATTCAAACAAGCTCTTTAACCCGCGTTTAGGTTATTTGTGTTTCCTTACTAGCAAAACTTTTACGCTAAATATGGATGCGTATTCTTCTACGATTGATCCTTCTTAAGCACATGTAAAAATCATCTCTTATCAGGATGGGGCTATGTTCTTGTTGAAAAAGTCTGCGTTAATCTGGATCCATCTAGCTTATAAACCAATTTCATGATGGTGGTATGCCAGAACCCTACTGACATGACCTTGCGTAAATATTAGGAGAGTTTGAGATAAAAGGTCTACATATACATGAGTAAAATCATGTAGACTGCTTGAATCGTCGGGACACAACAAACTATGACTTCATTATATCAAGAGCTATAGCTTCCTAGTCGATTTCACAGTTGCTAAAACATTTATCAGGATACTGAAACTAAGATCAATTTAATCTCGTAGCACATCGGTATGTTGGTTTGAGTCGATACAATAGTGAAGAATGAACCTGACTTCTACTATGTGATATATATCAGCTGATTGGGCCTTCTCTCACTTCCTGTGATGAGTTTTGAGAGAGTATATGACTGTGATATGGAAGACTGACGATATTCAGTCAAGTTGTTCTGGTTGAGATACGACGAACAAACACCATTTATATGCCACTGAATGGTGTTTATTAATAGTATAGACGAAACGGCTAACAAACCGAACTTAAGTTGTATCTTCTTCAGTTCTAACTACATGTATCTGTGAAGTATGACGCATACATATAAGATCCCGAAGCCCAACGTTTCTACTGCTTGAATGACGTCACGTCACTTCGACCCTATCCTTTCTGTCGTAAACTCAAATAGTCTTGTAGTGACTCATCTAAACCATAGTGATACTGCCTTGACTATTGATCATATAAAGAAGTCTCTGGCAAAAGCGACTTAAAACCAAAATATTAGTCTTCTTCTTTGCAAGAAACGACAAAAGTACTGTTGTTCTTCCGGTAAGTTGTTTACTTCGGAAAGTTTCAACTGGTGCCTTACCAAGACTTTATCTTAGTTGTTATTGAGTAACTCCTTTTAAATCGAATAGTCGGTGTTATGAAAGTGTCCTTGCTGTAGCTTCTTGTTCACTACCATAACCACGGCTTCGTTGTCTATAACAAGGTGTCACAAGGGCTTTTGCCATCATGTCACATTGCCACTAAGCTAGTATGAGCCACTATAGAGTTGGATTAAACTATTGCTTGGATTAATTGTCCGTTCATAGACACGATGTTAATATAAATACCATATAATGATTTTATGCAATGGGGTTATCTCCTTGAAACTGGCATGTACTACGACGATAGAGTAGAAGTTAACTCGTAAAACTATCGATCTCATGTAGGACGAAGACGGAGCTCGGTTATAGCCGTTCAAAGGATACAGCTTTCGCTTACTACGAAGCACAGACACCACCACGCCGATCCAGACATGGTTCGGCATTGAAGGCCAGAAAAGATCGTCAGATCCACAAGCTGATATCAACACTTCACTACGTTTGCGGATCATCCGTTCCTGGTCATCTCTATTGCATGGGAATATTTGAGAGGGTATGATTACCGCTGATTGGGGCAAGGCTGGATGAACACAGTTCGTAGTGCGTCTGATTGTTTATTTGATTTTTCGTTGGTTTATACAACTCTTCTATCTTATCTTAGAGCTTTGAATTGTTGATTAACAACTATGAAATGGATCTCTCCCAGAAAATCTAATGTATTGTTAGTGCTTGACATTTGCTTTGAACATGGCAAGTTAGATGATTCATCTCATCTTATATACGCATCATATATATATACAGCTATATACTCTCGTACAGCTATGGAGCTGGTCTTAAGCGGTCCAAAATCCCATGTCCAAGATAGTATCCACGTTCTTAGAACTATCACATGGGTACTACATATAAGCGGCAATCAAGATGTCATGATTTTCAATTCAAGATTGTGAAGATAGTGATCAATCATAACCTTCCACAACCAAGATTAATTATCTCCCTTCAAACCTTTCAAAGACATGTCTAATACGTATTTCATACTATTTTGTCGTCCGTGATCTCGCAATTGAGAGTCTTCAGTGAGCCTCTTGGGATAACGTATTTATTCTATATGTCCTTTGTTCTATTCTCAGCCCTCTACGTTCCCGCTGCGGAGTCTCCCGGAACATACTGAAGATGATGGTGCTTGATCATTGCTTGTTGTCTTGGACTTGTGTTACATGGTGTTGTCTCTTGTTGTTGCTATTATCTACTTGGCAAGATATACGATATCTGCTTAGAGGCACTTGCCATTTACCACAAGATTTGGTTTGTATGTACCATTCCCTTCCATCCATGGAAGTTATTAGCTTTGATGTATCATTGAGATTCTTTAGAAACCTAGCAAGTCTACGGCTATGACTAGATCAAAGATAAATCGTCAACTCCGTATTATGCTTATAGAGCACATCAGTGATATTTTGTCACCATCATAGTGATCAAAATAGGTTTACTTCAAGTGACATAGTCAAGTAGTCATATATCAATACACTATAAGGGTAAAATTAAGATACATATTGAGGCTAGAACTTTACTTGAAAGAGACCGTCTTCGGGCCCTTGTCTTGACGACAGACTATGACCGATGTCCTCTGTACATAGTCGTAGCTAGTTGGATAAATGAGAGCAAGGAAAGACCAGGTTCGCTTCCTTGAAAAAAGCCGGAGGCTTTGAACTTTCTCCCTTGTGTGCTTCTTTTGGGTGTATTTTTTATCCTGATGATATATGTTTTCTTTTTCTCTAGCTCGTCAGAGGTCACTTTTATAACGGGCGCACTTCAGTCGAAAAGAAACCAGCCAACCAAGATATATGAGGTACATATACACATGTAGTCATATATAACAAAAAGAAGTTCATATACCCTTTCAGGATATCGCTCGGGGGCACGGATGGAGGAGCGCCCGAGGCTGAGAGACGCATTCATCTTTGATAACCTTTTTCTTATTGTAAGGATTTTGCTTGGTGCATTATATATGTATAGTGATGTATGCGCACATACGTTAGTAAACACGGCTCGGTCATAAGCACACATGGGTTCTAGTATAAGAACTGGAACGCCTTAGCGTGTTTAAACCTGGAGAGTCTTAAGTCATGACTATTGGTAATATCTCGATCACGCAAGTCCCATAATCCATGCCATTCGATCGGGCTAGTCATCTTCACATACACAGCTATGTCGTTGTATAGCTGTACAGATAGTGTGCTACTAAAACTGTCACGATAGATACATATTGATCTGCGATGTAGCAACGGCTAGCAGGTAGATTCACCTATGAAGATATGATATTGCATCTTTGTTAGGGCCGTATCTTAATGTTTTGACACTGTTGTAGTTAACCGGATGTATACTATGTGCATATGTATTTAAATGACCTCTGACAGTAAAGCCAATCATCTTCTACCTGAAGCAAGGGTCCTATGCTCGGACACATACTATACAGATCGTGCTTGCTTCTTTTTTTTTTTTTTTTTTTTTTTTTTTTTTTTATATTTTTTTTTTTTTTTTTTTTTTTTGCTTATTGTCAACCAGAGTTCACTAACACATGACTGCATATCTGAATCAGAGCTACTCTTAACGCTAATATGCACTACGATGCCACAAACTCTAGCAATTATATGTATGGCGCAGGAGAAGCAATAGTGGTAGAATTAAGACTTGATAGAAGAGATAGTACAAAAGCCTTCTTAGAAGACTTTAACTTGTGGCAGGGCTGGGATTCGGGGCAGTCAAGTACTTTAAATGTTCACAGAGGGTCGCGTAATGTATAAAAGTTGTTTTTCATTCTGCTTAAAACCGCCATATTCTTGGTTTGTGGTATTTGCCTCTTTTTGAGACTACAATCCCCTTAAACAAAAGTGAAGAGTAACTATAGACTTGTACGAGGAAGTTGGACTCTTTGACCTGTTCAAGATAGGATTATCATATTGGACTCACCAAAAAAAAAGTCTAGCCCACAACAGTTAACAAGATGGCACACAAATAAAGATAGGCTGGACAAGAGAGTAATCGCCTCAAGAAAGGTTTCTGGTGGCTTTTTTCCTATTGTTTTTCTCATTATAATTTTCTTTTTCATGCCGCACGTAGTTTTACGGGCGTAAGAGAATATAACAAAAAGAAAATATGTCAACTAACGTACCTGATCATATTCGTGCATAAGCTTTTGTTATTCCATGGCTGATTCCCTGTACAATCATATAGTGTCAGGCCTCTGCAAATCTACGTCCTTCGTGGCCAAAAAAACAAACAAATCCATACTACTGCTCTAGACATTATCATATTCTCTGTCCCGTGTCTCTCATTTTTTCTTGTGCTCTTTTGTAACTCCATTTGTCTCAAATGATACTGCATTCTGGAGAGCAAGGGGAAGAAATAGAGTATATCTGTATTTCTTAACTTTCAGATGGAAAAAAAGGCTTTTAATGTGCCTTATAGGGGGAGAGAAGGAGGAAGAAAGGGAGCGATGATTTGTAATCTACGTATTAGATCACGAGAATTGTAAGTAGTAGACCAAGATATCTTCATCCCAAGAACTGTATTTTGCCGCTTTGTGAATGCAATAATGAATCGATTACTATACATACATGTGTATATGATAAACTGGAAGCCTCCGAAGGTAGCTTTTGTTCCCCCACCCAAATTCAGAATAAAAAATAAAAAAAAAGGCAGGGCTTCATCAAGTGCAGTTCTGCTTATCCGAAACAGTTGTTGTACGTATGTATTTCCCAGTATTTCATAAATACATATTCATCATGATCATATTATTTGTACAGTCTCTTTGATAGAATGCAAGTCATATAGTAACTCTGTTGAGAACTACGACTACTTATGTATGAATGTATGTACATACTGTCATGATCTGGCGTATCCGTCAACCAAACCCTAGACGATCAAGCAGGTACAAAAGGCTGTCTGTGTCAAGGCATGTTGATTTACATTCTAGTGATGAAACGTACAGATGGATACATATGTGTTAGTACTCGAAGAAGATACATCTTGTCCCTTATATGTATCTATGTATCTACATAGAATCACAAATTTAGCTCGATATGCATAAAAACAGCGCTTTGGTTCTAGTCTGTTTACTGATATATCATATCTTGATTTTCCCTTTTCTTCCTTCTGACTCCCATCGCTGCTGTCTGCCCTTGCACCGTTTCAGGATGTCTTTTTTGTTTTTTATTCTTTTTTCTTTCGCACTATCGGAAAACGCCACGGCATGCTGCAAGCCACAGAATGTCCCTATTTCTGTTTTCTTCTATATCTCTTCACCGTTCTGGTTATTTCCATGCCGCCTCTGATTTTGTTCACAGTATGCATTCTTACATATGAACCCAGCTTGTTTCTCCCTGATGCGCCAAGTTCGAAGGTTTACGCCCAGATAAGCCTGGTATCTATATGTGTACATGGTCGTGGCACTTTGGAGAGTTTCTCTAGACATACTTATGAATAATGAACAAGAACAAAGAGAGAGAATGTATTGCCTAGCCCGTCGGAGACTCAGTCAGCTTGGGCTTTTTTCAGTCTCCATATCTATCTAGGGCGGCTTCTTAATGGCGTGAGTCTAGTAGTATCACTGAGGAAGCGATATACATTCATATGTAGAAGAAGCAAATAGAGCAGTCATCTAGCAAAAGAAAGCATCCATGTTACGATATGCGTAATTTGTTTATGCACTTCATGGTTCACTAACTCTCAAACTGCCTCTTGATCCGACCCGGGCAAAGAAAGAGAGGATGAACGAACCGTTTGACAAACCTCATATACAACACGGTGCCGTCTTCAATTCCCTATATTTCATTCTTTCTACCCTTCTTCTTCTCGATGCCCTTGATCTCAACACTGGTATTCCTGGATACAACATTCCTTAAAGTAGTGATAGAAGATACTACAAGACACGATCCCTGCCTTTCTCTGCCTGTCCTTGAATCTTTTTTTCTCTTCTAATCGTCTTATTCTGCTCGTGATACGCCTCACGAGGCCTTTTATCTGTGGTGTTTGTGCTTTGTACTACTAGTATGGCTCCGTCATCTACCTACCAGCTATCACATGCCATGACACAATCATCAGCACTTCCGTCAGCATCGGCATCGTCCTGCGCTGTGCAAGTCGATTCGACAATGCTTGGCGTGGGCCTCCGTATGGCGTTTTATTTGCTCAATATCGTTGCCATTCTCGGCCTCGCTAAGAACGCAACCCGCCGCTTTGCCATGCTGCGTTTGGCCTATGCCTTGCTTGTATTGTCGACCTTTGTCTCCTTGTTGATCCGCTCGGTGTCGTCAGAGGCTACTTTGATTGTGCTCGACTGGTCTATTAGTCTTTGTCTAGCGCTGCCATTGCTACTTTTCTCCGAGTTGCCAATCTGTGGTCTTCGGTTGTGGCATAGATATCAAGCGCGCCGTAAGACCGTATCTCGTGATGGCGCTATCCTCGATTCGATCTTCTTGAATGCCCACTCGGACTACTTACATTTAAGGCCGCTGATCCGCGCCGCTGCTGCCGTGTATCGTGTGGCGCCAGAGGCAAAGGAGCGGTTGGCCACCCCGGCGCCAGCTCCACGTCGCTTTTTCAGCTCTGTACAGGCTCATGATAACTTACTTCGCCAATTGAACGCCGTACTCTCCGACTTCAAGTGCCTGGCAGTCGCACTGCTAGGTGAAAACTCTTTGGCACTACAAACAGTAGTGTTCCCGAATGATGCTAGCGAGGGTGTCTTCATTGTCGATCTGGCGGCCTTCTCGGCCAACTTCATTGCAGTCATGACCGCGTCGGGTTTTGGTCCTCTCGATGCTATATCAGTTGATGCCTTGGTGCGACGCATGACGGCTGAGGACTATCAAGACGTCGAGTGTCTGCTCAAGCTAGACGTAATCCGTACCGACCTTAGGCTCTTGCAGCCACTGGAAAGGGCAGCCGCAGCTAGCCTCGTAGTGCTTTGGGGTCTCATGCAACTTCCGGTGCCATGGCTCTTCTTTGTAGCGCGCGAGTTTGGCAAGATGCCTGACTGTGACTTAAAACTCTTCTTTGTAGCACCTATGAGTGTATACCACCCTTCTTTCGCGATATTCTTGAAAATAGGCTCCATAGTGTTGGTGTGTATCGGTGTTGTAGCCTGTATCTATGGCTGCCTCGTCTTTGCATACGAGATTCAAGACCTACAGAACTGGTTCACTGTCAGTGCCCCATGGCGTCCGGATGTATACACGCCACTACTGATTCCCGAAAACCGGCCACCGACCAAGTATGAGATCCACCAGGCCATGGAGTCACGCAAGCAGTCATTGCAGTTTTGGAAGCCCAAGTTCTACCGAATCGTGTGCTTCGTCCATAGTGCCGTGTTCATAGCCGTCCTCATCAGCGTTGAGGCAACTCTAGGAAGCAACCATTTCGAGACAGACGCAGCGCCATTGCGAACCAGTGTTGAACTGACCTATATTGTCATAGCCATTATCTGCTGTGTGCCAGTCATCCTTGAGGTCTTCCTTATGAAACACATTCGCACTGCCGATTTTGCTGCCGTGCTTTCGGCCAATAAGCCCCCGACCCCGCCGTTCTATCGCACCCGTCAAGAGGAAGTAGACATGTCCCGTTCCTTGTCATCTTCCGCACCCTCGACATCCTCATCTAGCTTCGGCAGTATCTTCGAGCGGGGCATTGAACCCCGTTCTACCAAGCCTATCGTGTCAAGAGTGTCACCCTCGCTGCCTCAGACACCAGTGCATACACACAGAGCTGACTCTACCACGACTCGCTCACAAGCTCCGCCGAGCCCTTCGATCTCGGATACCTCATATACCTCATCTGCTAAATCAGACGCCAAGTCGGTTGAGGAGCGCGATGAAGATGCTGACCAGTTGGGTGCTCTACTACCACGTCGCGTTGACCTGTACAAGACCCGACGTTATGGCGGTTACCCCGTGAAGAACATATCGTATCCGACATCTCCGAGACAGACCCGCGGTCGAGTCCCTTTGCGTGCGCCACCGCGTCCTGAGAGACCATTGCCGGCGCTAGACCTATCCAGAATCGACACCATTGCTATTGCAGTCCGATTGGGTGCTATGTCTGTCGGCTCGCCGCACTCTTTCAATGGAGACTCTCGATTCTAACTTCCCGTACTGTCAGCTCAAGATGATCAGGCTATGCGGCATTTAGCCGACGAGGAAAGAGGTGTTGAACTCTGGCATTCATACTATCGTTAGTATATATGTATGTGTTCTATGTTGGTCTATGAAGTGATGTTGCTATGTTTTATCACATGTTTTGTTTCTGTTGTATTTTCTTACATTTTTCTGGTGGTACAATTTGAATTGTTATGCAAGGCGGTTTCAGTGTATTCAATTTTATTGTATTTTTTATTCTAAGAGTTAAGATAATGTTTTCAAAGCTATGAGTTTCCGTACCGAAAATTAAATTACATGATTATTTGTAATCGACGAAATATGTACTTAGTCATCATTTATCAACCCTAGAATTTTAATAGTTTCATAATATCAGTTGCACAAACTATTACTGTCTTCTTAATAATCCGCCGGAAGCTCAAAAGGAAAGCCCCGAAATGGAGGAGGTACTTGATAAGAAAAAAAATCGTTGCGTGGAGTCACCTATGCCTCAGTAAGGATGGCACATTGTAATAATTTCGAAAGTCATTCGCGACCTACGTTTGCTAGACAATCCCTGTTTTGGGCTGCTCTGCCAGAGTGATTAGTCATAACAAATTCAATGATTTTCGAACATTAGTCACATGACACAGTCAAATAACCCTTACGGTGCCATATTACCGCCGAGTCTACTTGCGGCTAATATGACCCGCCAGGTTCAACACCAATTTATCTTGCGCTGAATATGCATATATGCTATATAATTCACATAAAACTCACAAAGAGAATTGCCCCAAGATAGACCCGCAATGACTTCACGAATCATTCCGTATCTCCTCACGCAATACCTCTCTCTACCCAAGCCTGGCTCCCTCAATCTTGTCACCAACGTTATAGGCGCATCAAGTAACTGGCTAATAGTACGCTATCTACAGAGTCTATTGCCGGCCAGGTCCAAGTTTGAAGAGGGTGGTGCTGTGGAAGATGCGAGCATCGTGCTAGTCAGTTTTCTCCGTGACTTTGAGTTTTGGAATGAATGTGCTGGAAAATTGGTACGTCACATCATAATATCCATTCTTCTATCACTTCAAATACTGTCGTTTTGCTAGATCTTATATCTCATTACTTTCACCCTGGTTTCTCGACCGTGTCTATGCTGATATCTTAATCGATTGCTGATTCTTCTTAGGGCGTTGATCTTCCACGACATGCTAGAGAGGGCAACTTCATTATCATTGATGGCCTCACTGAATTGTTCCTTCCATCAAATAAGTCCACTTCACCTCTCAAAGGACGCCAAACTCTGAAGTCGCCGAAACTGGCTGATGTCGAAGCTGAACTTCAAAAGGCCATTGCTTCGCTTTCATCAACCAACCGGAAAGTCATATTGATCATCGATCAGTTAGACTTCCTCTTAGCTTCCACAGATGCCTCACCAACAAGTCTACAAAACATGATTTTGACTTTGAGACAAGTATGTTGGAGAACATAAATACTGCAAAAATCGAACTTGAGGTGCTAACGAGGAGAAAAAATATCATAGTCTACCCACTCTTCTATCTTAACCCTATCAGCCGATGACGCTTTTGTCATTGAGCAGTCTACCACCCTAGAAAAGGAACAAGCCCTATTAATTCTCAGTCTTTCCCACCAGGCTGATATGATATTTGGTTTACGTATGCTAGATACAGGCGTAGCTAAAGATGTTAGCGGTGTTATGCGCATTACACGAGGTGGCGGGACGGATGATCGTGAAGCCCCTCAGTATGATGAACACGAGTATCTATACTATATAGCAGCTGATGGAGGCACACGGGTGTTTGAACGTGGACAGTAAAGAAAATACCGTGTCAAAGAATGAAAATACACATGAACAACTTACTTCTCATTTATTCTACACCGTTATATTCTCAAGTCGGCGTTTTGTCACATGACCATCCGCATAAAAAGGATCATCCCAATGGAACCATGGACAATGGGAAAATTATGACATCAATCTTATTTTCTAATTTTCTCAGTCTACAACGATTGTCCAGATTGATACCTTTGACTACTTTTCTAGCCAAAACTACGTGACAGATCACAACCGTGTTATAATTTGAATGACTTCAAAGAATTGTAAGAGTCATCGGAAGTACGTAACGATAGGACCGAGAGAAGACAGTATGGATACTCGTAATGGCAAGATTACGTGCTTGGAACGACGCCGGAATTTGCGAGACGACGGGAGACGTTTAGGAAAGGCGTGAAATGAACTCGAGTTTGGTAGAAACGAGGCTTGGCTCCTGTTTAGTCCATTATTTATACAATATCAAGTCAAACTTTTCAAAGCATTGAGTTTAAAAGAAGACATTGGTCTTTTTCAATTTCTTTTTTTGTTTCGTGCTTCATAGGATTCTTTTTTAAGGACTGTTAAAAGGGCTTCTTCTATTCGGGAATCACAGATCGAATTTACGCCTCAATAGCAGAGGGGCCACGGGCACCCTTGGGGGCACCGATCTGGAAGCCGTTCTTGAACCGCCGGGAGACATCCTTCAAGTAGCGCATGCGGCCAGTGCCGACAGTCTTTCTCCGCTTGCCCTTCTCGGACCAGTTGTCTGTTATAATAGTGTTAGTGAATGTATTGTTGCACAAGGTAGAATTTAAAAGAAGAAATGATGTTCCAAACGAAGAGAAGAACAGAGTTGCTAGAGCATGTGCGGATTAATATCTGGAAATCTCCGAGATATGAAAATTGTTGTTGATGCAAGTGGCATTGTCGTAGTCGATGTTATCGGACAGGACAAGGAATGTTGAGCCCATGTCGTATTGTATGTATGGATGGCCGATAGTTTTTCGGTTGTTCGTATGATCAGGTTATATGCTCTAGCAATTTGTCTCTTCTTCGTAATGTAGATTATTATGTTCAAGGGTCGACATACACTTCCGAGTCTTAGCAGCAGGGTAGCCGCACGAAGAGCAGGTGTGCTTCTGGACGTGGAGCGAACGACGGCCTAGTGAGAAGAAAAAGTCAATATGATGTTTTGGCATATTTTGCAGATACAATATGCTATGATTTCTGAAGATCATATTTGAATCTGACCAATGGAGTTGGGAATACATACCGCAGCGGCGGCACAGAACGTGCGACTTGTTGTGGCGCTTACCAAAGCTGGAGGTACCCTTAGCTATGAGAATGTTAGTATTGAGATCAAATCGAAATTTCAGATGTCCGGTTGATTTCGGTCCAAGATTGTCATCGTTTTCATTTGCCAAAGTAAAGTTTGCGATGTGGGTGTTGATGTCCGCGGTGCATAGTTATAACCGATATCTTGTAGCGGGTGAACCGATACTGCGACTATGACTTTTTTGGCGGTCAAATTTCGATGTAGTCGTAAATTTACTAGTGCTCGAAGATATCGTGATAATTCATATTTTGGTGGCTTCGAAAACGACGACAAATATTGGAACTCGTTGCGATGGAGTTGAATCTTCGATGCGATCGATTCGAAAGGGCTGTTTCGTTCACAAAAGACAAATATCATGGAGGCAGAGAGAGAGGCGAGCGTAACGTACTCATTTTGGCGGTAGTTTGTGATTATCTTCCCTTAACGACAAAGAGGAGGTTTTCGCAAATAGTTGGGGACGGGCCAATATGAGAATGCGGTTCGTCAAAGCAGGCTAGGTGAGCGATTGAGGATCCCCACCACAAAAAAAATTTAGGGCTTTTGTGCCCAGCACACAAAAAAATAAAAGGATAATAATTGCCCCGATTTGGATAGCGGCACATCTTATCACACGTGACTTGGATTAAGAAACGAGACTATTCTGATCGGGTCCGCCCATGTAGTGCCTATTTGGCAACTGCTGACCTGATAGCCGGCTTATCACAAATCCCCACAATATTGATATAGCCACAAAATCACCAGGATCAAAGGATGAAGGAGCACATCAATAGGAACAAAAATGCGAGCTCATGAAAACCACTATTTTGTTTGTCGATAAACATGTGGCTACAAATGTCAATAGTGAACCAAGCTTAAGCTGCTTTTACATCATCTGGCATCAAGGGTTTTCTTGATTCAAACATTCTCTTACCTCTGCTTAGGAAGACAAGGTATCCAAAGACTGATTAATAATCCCAAAAGTAATGACTATCCTCCAAGAAAATGGGACTGTTATAGACATGTAGTTACACATGCTTCAGAAGCGAACATTTAGTGTAGCTGTAACGATGAATCAATCAGCCTGGAATTCCATAGCCCACTGCTAATTGCTTTCGTCAGCTTGAGGACAATATGTGCACAAGTCTACGTATATCAGTATTGGTCTTTGACGTTATAATATTTCGGTAAAGTGATATTGATGATGAAAATGCAACAGATTGAGGTCACATTCCAACACAGCATAAAATAGCATAGCCCACCTATCTTGGATCCCACCGTCTATTCTAAGATCCACATAAATCGTACATACTACGGGAAACATCTGTTTAGCTAGTACCCTAACACTTTTTTCAACTTATTGATAGGTGGTTATGTTAAAAATTCTATAACAGGCAAGAGACAACAAGATAAAACTATAGTATGAACTACAGTTATGGAATCCACCGACTATGGAAGAACAAAGTTATAGACATTTGGATATAACTTAAACTTGAACATTGAAATAAATAAGATATTCTAACGGAAGAGGCAAATGAGAAACAAAGACCAACACCATGACAGAAACATATATCAGTAAAATCTATCAAGTATAAAGAAAATGAAAAAGGATGAGAAATAAGAAAGACAGAAACAAAATCGAGTTTACGTAGAGCCCGAAAAAAAACGTTTAAGAAGACATGGTCAATAAAAAAGAAATAGTATAGGGATGAAAGTGATGGAGATGATACAACGAATGTTGGGCACAGTGACAGTTATGTCCCTTCATGATTGTGTTTGTTGCTTGCCTACCCGGCAACTCGGCAACGTTGTGAGACTAGGTTTGGCGAGTCAAAAGATTATGGAATAAGCAAATAGTAACTGAAAATATATGAAATATATGAAGCATGTGAATGTGGTTTCAGTGCAACATGATGGCGATAATGACGTGTGTAGATGTTGATAATGATATCCTTATACATATAGATAGACTTCATCATGCAGAACTCAGTTAGACATAGCCTCGTACAAGTAAATGATACCGAAAAGAAGGAAGGTGATAGCACCACCGACAGTGACTGTTGACACATTATTATTAGCGATATTGTATTTCCAGAGCATGCAGGAGATTCAAGATAGATCAATACTTACCAACTTTCATGCTGACCTTGCCGGCAATAGCACGACCACCAATTACAGCAACAGCAGTGCATAGGCAGTGGCCAATCAATGCACCAATAGTGACATACCAGTAATCAGGACCAGCAGCCATGGCAATAGTAGCAATCTGTGAACGATCACCCCACTCGCCCAGGAAAGTCATGACAAAGGTTTGCACCCAGGCAGGGCTGAGAAGCAGGCCAACGAGATTACCAAGACCGGAAATGGCTGGCTTAGAGCCACCGCGGGTAGGCGAGCTCGATGGTGACCGGTGGAAGCGACCTTTGCGAGAACCTCCCATACCCATCTCTAGCGAGGACAACGAGCCATCCTTTTCTTTCTCGGCAAGTTCACGCTCAACTTCATGCATTTCCTCGGCAACGCCCTCATTCTGGTCCATGGCCATGCCCTCGCGAAGCAACTTAGCACCGAAGACAAAGAATAGGATAGCAGCAAGGAAGGCAGTGAGCTTCTTTGGCAGAAGCACAGGTACAGTGTGACCCAGTACGGCGGATAGAACAGTCATAACCAATAAAGCACTAAAGGCGGCACTGAAGACAACCATGCGGTCATGCTTCATAGCCATGAGAGCAGCGACCAGAAACGTCTTATCGCCAATCTCGGCAAACATGATCATGGTAAATGAAAGAACAAGAGAGTGGAAAGAGCCACCATTGGCGTCATCGATGGAGCCGGCGGTACTGCCAGTAGGGGCCTTTGACACATCCAGGTGGTCCTTGTGCGCAGAGTTGGGGATTGGGTTAGGCTTGTCATGGATCTTTTCGGGGAGATCTTCGGGAACCTAAGACGGAAAAGCATTGGTCAGCTATTGTGCATCATGATGCGCGGTGGGCATAAACTTACCTCCAAGCCAGTGTTGTCGTTGATGACACCACCCTTGACGGGGGGCGCCTTTTCGACTGGAGCGCCAGAGTCCTTGAGAATCTTCTCCTCCTCGCTATGAGGCAAGGGCGGGGCTTCTTTGGGGGTCTCCGGGTTACCCTTGGGCTTCTCGCCAGTCTTTCCCTCCTCTTGCTTACGCGCCTTATCCTTCTCAGAAACACCACCATCGTTTCCGGTGGTGCCAGTCTTAGGAGCGGCGCGGTTCTTGTCGTCCATGACGCCGTCATTGGACTCAGGAATCTTCTTGCCGTCGATAACAGTAGTACTAGCGCTATCCGCAACAGGCTTCTTGGCTCCGCCAATCTCCTTTTCCTTCTTGCTGTCAGTAGTCTCGACCCAAGGGCCGTTATGAGGCTTGCCATCTTTGCCATCAATGGGGCCACCATCGGCCCGGGAAGCTGCAGCTTTGGAATCTTCGGTAGCAAGAGATGAGGCAACAGTGGTCTCAGTGCCAGCAACTGCGAGACCAGCAGCGCTGAGGTCTTTGCTACCAACCAACTCCGAGCTGGCACCGTGAGACAGGGTTGACTTTGTATCAACAACAGTGGCAGCCTTGGTATCCAAAAGAGAGGCAGAGATATCCAAAGTAGCAGTATCTTTAACACTAGCTACGGCAGCCTTGGCGGCAGTATCTGAAATAACAGCGCCGGCGGCCAATGAAGGCAGCAGCAGCATTAAGATGCCGGATTCGCGCGTCGAGATCCTCATAGTGACAGAGATTGTGTGTAGAGCGTTCCGATTGGTGATTTTTTTTCCGTGTTGGTGATGATACGGGGCTAGTATATGGTGTCGTGTTAGGTTTGTCGTGGGTATGGATTAAAATAGTACTTGGAGAAATAAAGTTCACAAACGAAAGAAATGAAAGCGTCGAACTAGAAAGGTGTAAGGACAAAATTAAGGGTGGAAACAAGGCGATCGAAGAAATGACAGAACAAGAACAGACAGTGTGGTGATGCTAGGGAATTTGTCGCCAAAAGGAATGATTGGGAAGAGACGGTTTCACGGTTCGTGATAATGCCGATTGTCTATCAAGATCGAGACAGACAGAAAGATCAAGGCTTGTTTGTACGTATAGTACACAACTATAGTTGACTATGGTTAGTTGGTTGTTGTTTAGATTGGCCTGAATTGGCTTGGATTGTATGCAGGAGGGAATCCTGGCAAGAGCGCAGCACAGTTGGAAGGCAAGTTTAGTAGTTGCTCTTTGCAGGGAAGAGCGCTTCTGCAATACAAAATTGGAATCAAGCACCGCCAAAAAAAAAAGTTGATCTAGACCAATTGGCCAAGTGAGCACGACCGTATCGACAGCTGCTAATTAGCTGATACTATTTTGGGGTATCTTTGTGTTTTTCAGGGAGGTCTAACAAAACTGTAATAAAATGGACACGAACACAGCGACGAAATCCTGGCGATGAAGAAACAACCAATGACACACGCTGCAATTCGCACAGGGAAAGAGCAGACAAAAAACGAACGAAAGAAATGTACTTTGCGTCCCCAAAATTGAATCAAATCATGTCACTGCCGATTGGCGGTGCCATCATTTCATTTCTGGTTACTATTTTTTTCGAGATGGCTATCAATCAACTACAATTTGAGAATAGCAAGCAATGCGTCTGCATGTCGGTTCCAGTTCCATTCATTCATATCATCAAGACAAACCAAGCAAAAAACGCGCATGCATTATTAAGTTGCTTGGCCTTTCAGGGGAAATAATAACTGTAGAAGAATCCGCAGCAACGTCCAAAATTTGCTATGCACCGCACTGATGATATGTTGTGCACGTGATTTCTATTTACCTCGAACTTTACTGTGAATGATGGATGGAAAAAAGAGTTGGGGGATCAAAAGGGTCTTGAAAGGAACGAGCCATCTACCTGTCCGTACATACCCAAAGTTAGGGATAGCGGAGGTCCAAAGCCTTTTCCTCTATCTATCCTCCACTAGTGTCAACACTCAATATAGAGGCTCCACCGGCAACAACGCGCTTGACGCGGTCCGCTGAGGGCCGCCAAGCCGAGTATTGCGTGGAAAATGTCGTATGCGTTTATCGCATATATGTATGTATGTATGTATGTAGCAATATATGCACATAAGTACATACTACATGATACCGATATATATGTACATACATATTCTTTGTTCGTAACCCTATCCACTTTCACGTCATTTTTACCTAACAATAAAATATTACTAAAAAAAACAAAAATATGATATCAAGTAGTCATGTTTCTGATAGATCACACTCACATGACTTTTGACCTTCCTTATCGCAAGAAGTAAAAAGAAAAAATGAGTACCATCTCCAATGTATGCAGGTTAAGAACAACGCAGCAAGCCTTTATCGAGCGCTGTGCGGCAACGCCACCGTGACTTCCCTCCGTAATATTCTCGGAAGTATTCTGCAAGGGAAACAAGTGCATTTTTTAGCGGGCTCTGATTTTCCTGTAGTATCATATTGGGTAACTTTCCGTTTTTTAGAAGTCTTCTATATGCAGACAAAGTTATGTGACAAAAGTTACGGAGGGTCAGTATAGTATGTATGTACATATGAAAAACACGATAACTATTCATGTTAGATACAATTAAATATAGCAACAACACCATACATATCACTTCAGTCGAGCTAACAGAATTGACATACTGTTGCCACAACCAGTCTCAAACCCTCTGTCTACCCTCTCTCGATTAGCCTGTCGACACATCGGTCTCTCGCAGATACTCAGCCGATTACATGACCCCTCTTCCTTCCATATATAACCGTACAGAAAGTAAGTGCTCTTACACATGCAAGTTATTGACCAGCCTTTTTTTATATTCTGTCTGTCCGAATGAACTGGGCTACTTCTCCAGGGCCAGGATCAACTCTAAGATATGGGAGTGAGAGGAGCTAAAGATGCTCAGCTGGAAATATCACCCCATGACAGTTCGTGGGCTAGCTCAGACCCTGGCCTTATCTTGACATCCCATTATGGACTAGCGTACTATAGTATAAAACTCAAAACATATCACGATGATTTCAAGGACCGAAAAGCAGAGAAGCATGACTAAGATATCTGAACGCAGAAAATTCGTTTTCAAGAGAGAGGAATGACAGCAATTATCCATATCCCAACGTTGGGTAGGACTTTGCAGGAAAATGAAGACTGCTGACTAGGAAGATGAGAAATATACTCCACTCAAGTAGGCTAGAACAGAGACTAAAACTACCTTGAGAGGTAAGGAAGGCAAAGGGAGACTCCCACAGTCTTGAATTGTCGAATGAATCGCATTTTGCCTCTCTAAAAATGACCATATTGCATGATTGATATCTATCACATTATTCTACGGGTGATCTTCCTGACTATTCCCACTTTTGGCTACAGCTGTTCATGAGGGAGTCTCTAGCTGGTCAGAGGAGAGAAAGCGGAGGAAATAAGGAATATGCTTGTAGATGAGAGGAAGCCCTGTGTTGTGTAGAACCGTTAGGATGTAGTTTTGAAGTATTGATCAAGTTGACGATACTACGCAACGACTCGGAGGAATTCCTTTACCTGATTAGTGGCACATCCTTTTCTAGCCTTTACCTTCAAACCTAAATATACAAGATACCTTGATTTCATACTCTTGATTTCATTGTTTACTAAGGGTGTACACGATATACATATGTACTTGTAGATACATATTGACATATTGAGTATTTATAACTATACATAGTTATCTATATAATGCAAAGTTGCCCGCTGAAAGCTCAAGTTACGTCTAGTTGTACGGATCTAAGACATGATAATACAAACATAAACCCAGCGGGAATAGACAACTTCAGAAAAACTATCTTATTGGAAGGCAAAGAAAACCAACAGTGAATAGAGGGGGTTTATGGTTCCAGTGTGGGATGGACTTTAGTCGTGCGTGATATAGCTGGTGAAAACCAATATACCCGTATATATGATCCCTAGAAGTCTATGTGTATATCTACAGATATGACACGAAGATCAAAATGAGAGCCTTTGCCATGTAGTTATCCCACTATAATCATAGATAAAGATATAATTATAGAGAGAAAACGTCAAAACTTTCGGCCCGAAAAGTTGTCCTTATTGGCTATAGTACATGTGTATTCGCTGTCTGATGAGAATGTAATTAGATACATGATATGCAGAGAACCGGACGATTGTTATAAAGCCTGGTTATTGCTACTGGTACATGATATAATACAAAGTACCAGTACATACATACAATGTATCCGCTACATGCCATCAACTAGTTAATTTGACCTGATATAAAACTACATAAATGTCGGTGTACAGATCACAAATGATAGTAAATGGTACTACGTTTGGCGCTCCGTATACATATAACTAGACCTAACATACGTCTGTACACTATAGTAGTGCGCTGGCCTAGTTGAGGTGTGGCTTTGATGCGGCATGTTGATTCCGACTTCCGCGGGCCGTTTTGATGTTGGCTCTTTTTTCCTTGTGGTATTTGATGAACTGAACATATTTCTTATTTCTGTCTCCCTTGTTTGCCTCGATAGTAAGCCGGCCACACTGAAAGACTGCTCAGCTTCATTTGATATGCGGCCGGCGGATGTGATGAGGCAGCAACTTGAATTGGAGAGGAGAGAGGAGGATGAGAAATGAGTAGGTAGAAGAGCGCCCACTAGCCAGCAAGGCCAGCTTCGTGACCATAGACAGGTGTAAATGCAGTATCATATAATGTCAGACAGGTATAGGCTGACGTGGATGGAGATGCTACATAGGTATCGATACCAGGGAAGATAGTCATGGGAGTAAAACTGCTAAGCAGAAAGAGTGTATACGTATATAGCGTACATACAGATACTTGTTCATATGCATGTACACGTCGCATATCCATAGTATACACAGCATGATTTAGTGCGTGCTTGAGCTCGATATTAAGCTGTATTAATCTAGAAACTCGAAATTTGAGACCCGATGATAGTGATCATGAGTCCGACCAAAGAAACGTAAGAAACAGAACTTCGAGAAGAACATGGAAATTACAGGGCTGTATCTGTCTGTCTATTTATCTGTGACTCAAAAGTACAATATGTGACTATAATTCTAGCCACTGCCAGCTTTTGGTCACACCGATAAGTTGACAAAGACTGCATATTTTATGACCGTCACATACGACTTTTCTATACTGCTATGCATGTGATATGGTATAAGGACGCTGGTGTGTATGTGTGTTGTAAATACATGCATTACACCACATATGCGCCTGTATGTGCGTGTCTCCTTCTGGTGTCTTGCCCCCTCATAGCTCGGAGTCACATTTGAACATGATTACCTCTAGACCCGGATGTGACGACGAGAGGAGAGGGGGGAAAGAAGAGAGTAAGAGAAGAGGAATGAGAGGGACCCAAGGAAATAGACTAATCATGGTCTTTTGTTCCTAGGATTCTATAGAATCCTTTCATAGTCTATGACTAGCACATGTATCTTTAGACAGACAGACAGACAGACAAGTGACTTTGTATGGAAGAGGCCTTGGAAGAAACATAGTTGTGACAGCTTTGGTGACTGGCACTAGACACTTGTGCCATAAGTATGTCGAGCCAACACTCAATGTTAGTCGTAATTATGTACATATCTATATACGAATACACATACATGAAATAACCATTGGTGGTGATTGTGTAGGAATCCTCAACGCAATTCCATTTCTATTTTTCTTCTCCTTGGCGATCGGGTTGAACAAAGCAAATTTATCTATGTGAGTGTGACGCCATATTAAGCTTGGTAGTGGGAAAATCAAACTGTAAACAACCTTACGCGAAAGAAAAAAGTAGAGAAAAAAATTAGTAAGATAATCGTATGTCATGCAACATAGGCTAGATTATGATCGTTTCTAGAGCCAAGGCTATAAGGCGAAGAAAGCTCCCATATGTAGTATCGAGAACAAAAGAGTAGTCATGGATGGCTAGATAAAGGCTTCTTTTTTGTAGTCCTTGAGTTGCAGCGTTGTATTCCCTAAAGCGAACCGAGCTCTAATCCTGTCAGCTGAAAGATGTGCTAGAACCATGGATCATTCTTGTCGATATTGAAAAGGGTTTTTTTTTCTTCATTTTTTTTTTTTAGCTTTGAAACAATTCATACAATACAAACAATGTGTCGTGAGCACGTACAACAATAAAGAAAAGAAGATGCTGTATAACCAGCCTGTCAGATGCCGTACTGAAATAGCAAAGACCGATAGGAAACTTATTTTCAAGGTCTACAACTGTTCCGTTTTCCCGAATTCATTCCTAGCGCTATCTTCTTCAAAGTGACATTTGGAAAACAGGGAAAGCATGTTATTTTTGACTGTGGTAGGTTGTTAGACTTGTAAAAGAATGGGTGTACTCATAATTATTCCGAACAGTGAAGCCAATTTTTTTTTTTTTTAAATTTTCACACTAAGCTTCCTTCCATGTAGCAAGAGATAATTCATTGTATGCATTGTCTCTTTGTTCGTTCATAGATTAAGGCCATACTTTGACTTCCAAGTGATATCAACCTATTCAATAATATAGGAGATATCTTCTCTCACCACATAGGACTTATAACTATGCAATCAGTGCTGGATCCACGATATGAGAACAAATTCCCGGTTAAATACGTGGCAGGAGATACGAAAAAAGCAATTACAAAGATGTGATATATCGTTTGCTTGCTTTATCACGTCTTTGAAAGGACTCCCTGGAAGTTGGATTGAATCGCCCACATTGATGGAAGAAACGAGGAAAAAAAGGTGCAGGGTGGGAGCTATGGACTATGTGAACGTCTTTTTATTTTCTTTCTTGTCATTGAGTAACGAAGTATCACATATTATAGCTATAGAATTATTGTCATGTCAAATTATTCTGATATCCCAGTTATGGAGATCCTTATGTTGGCTTTTCACTGAATAAAGATTCTTGGTATGTATGTTGGCATATCGCATATTTTTGTGCAAGCACCCATCACTTTCCGTTCTAGCACACAAACAGCCTGAATGCACAGTGAGAGAAGGGAGGGGCGGTACTTCGTCCAGATACATTGAATGTATACAGATAGCAGATGATGAAAAATAAAACAGTCTTGTTGACTATTAGCTAGAACGTGCATAAAAAGGAAGAAACATGTGGTTAGTTTATGTGTCAGATGAGACTCGAGCCCGGCATGATTATCAGAACCAAGACCTTCAAGCCCAGCGGGGAAAAGCAGTCAGTAGGTTGAGCCCTACCACATATCTCTATGTGACGGTTCTGGCTCTTCACGATGACATGTTACAAGTACAGGTCGATATGTATCTTCGTTTGTGACTAGCAAACACGAACTACACGTCATATGTATATGTACAGAGATACGTAGTGTAGTACTCATAGAGAAAATATAGAGCAAGCCGTCGACTTCTTCTCTATTTCTTAGAGACATCTACAAGACATAGCGGCAGTAAACGCTCTAGAAACAGAGACAGTGGGAATATAGATGGTATCTATCAGCGGTCATTGCTGAAGAGACACATCCATTCTTGCGATGTAAGGCATCCACCAATAGAACGTGCCGATGATATGGGCCCGAGAGACATTGACTCTGCCCCTCTCTTCCGCTCTGATCAAATGATCACTCTAGAACCACTTTCAATAGACATCAGGATGTTGATAGTATATGTAGGTATGATACGACTGATAGAGTGAACAAGAGAGCGGTACAGACTCAGTAGAGGTCAGAGACAAGAACCAAGATAAACAGAAGCTAGAGAGTCCAGTGTCAGTTTTAGTGGGCGTGCGGGAGACCCTGACAATAGGAAATGCGTCTCACTACAACTGAAAACAAAGTTTGCCTCATATTTCCTTATTCTTCGTCATGTTCCTTCCTCCAGCCTTCTAGATACAACGAAGATAACGAAAGAGCCGCCCAGCACAAGTAGTCCTATTTCCTATAATTTATTGTTATCCCTCCGAGAGATGAGAAGTACCACAATTGTTCGAGAGATAGCATGTGGCGACGTGCATATACTGATACAACCGGAAGCACTAGTGAGCTTGGCTATGTTGCAAACCGCGAGCCACGATTTATATTATTTTGTGGTGATACCAAGGGTTTAGTGTATAGAAATATACTGAGGAAAATATTCAACTATTTGATGGGGCGTCAAAACCACCATCAGTAAAATTGCCAACATTAGAGCACGCGAAAGCTTTTACAAGATACATACATATTTCGGAAAAAAAAACCTATTGAATCATGAACAATACTAACTGAGCTGTAGTAATTAGAGCTACTTATATAGAATATATATCTCGAGCAAAACCTTACATCAACAGTGGTGGCAGTTTAAATGCATGTTAACATGTACTACTGATGTTGATGCTTACTGGCCTGCTTTGGCAAAGAAGCGGTGAGGATAGTAGCATGTCAGTAATTACCACAGACGAGTGGCACATATTAGAACTAATAAAGCCAAAGAAGAAATAACCCAGTATCTACATTGGATGGATCAAAGTTCTGTCAGGGTACTCGGTAGCACAGCAGACCTTGTCACGATAGGCGGCTACTGGAGTGAGCATCACTGTGCTCTCGTCTGATTTTTTCAATTATTTAAGCTCTAGCATACCCTAAAGAGAGACAGTGATTTAAGTACATGTACTAAGCTCGGTGGTTTTTTCGGATAGCCCTCGAGGCTTTATTACGCAAGAGACACCGATGTAGATTAGGGCAAATAAAGGAGTGATGTTATATGACTAGTCAGTCGGACTGTCGGACAGACATACATATCTGTCTACAGGCAAAGTCATAGGCGCTGCTCAATCCTCTACAGCTATAACATGTATCTGTATACCGATAATCACAGTATCAGCGCTTACCGAGGACGCCGAACGGACATTAACTGCATAACTATAGCTCTTGTTTAGCAAGCTAACCCAACTAAGCAGAGCACATGAATATGAAACAATGAAGCTATGCATGCTGATGTAAAGAGAGAAATTAAAGCGGCAGCGTGAGGTGATTGACGCTCAGGATACTATATATGGACAAGCCACAGCGAGGTAAGCATAGTGTATGACGCGTTGAAGTCAGGCAGAGGAAAGACATTTAACCCACCCAAGACCGACCATCATCTATTTGTATGGAGGCAGGGTGAAACAAGTCTCCCAGATATTTGTGTAAATGATGCGAGAGGATGATAGCTACATATGTACTAGGAGGTATCACCGTAGAAGAAACGGGCCTAGCTCTAGTTGGTCAAAAAAATTTAACGTTGAGAGCAATGCGGATAATATGTAAGATGCGAGTATTGAGTAATATGTAGGATAATGGCGACGGTTCAATAGAGAAGATGGCAAGAGAATTGGTGAACAAGTATCGGTTCAACGTCTACTTACCATAGAAAGAAAGAGAAATTAAGAACATGGAGGAAAGGATGTCGGCACGTGTAGGAAATGACGTGGCTCAGTTGGGTTCATGCCGAGATCTTCTGTCGACAAGGCCTTGATCACCATGCCGAGGATACAGTTCCTATCGACGGTAAACTGGCTGGGGAGAGGATATCTGTGAGCCGGCCTCCTGCCATTCGACAACTATCTAGTACCCGCGTGTTCTTATATCCGATCAAACCCAAGTTGGGTAGTACTGCTTAATAGCATGGACTTATTACTGTTACTCTACTAGCCCAACGCTGGGCCGCCTACCTCATCCTTTAGTTATGGGACTTAAGGAAGTATTAGTACATATTTGCATTATGCTCACGTCGGCGATGACAAGTCACAAGGAACTACTAGTTCCCATTATCCGGTCATTGGCTAGGCGGGGAGACTAGATATAGGGTGGTCGGGCGATAGGAGTAAAGGAAGGCCGGGTCGGCCAGCCAGTTTCATCCGCCTCAAACTTGACATTCAGTAGGTCTAGTTAAGCATCGTAGCTTAATGATAGTCATGTTTTTCAATCAAATCGATGGCAGGCAGCAGAAGTGGTAACATAATCTCACATTATACTATACACATTGGAGTAAAATAAGTGGTGCCTGAGTAGGCAATAGAAAAGTCGATAAAGATGCCTCTTAATGCCCCTCCCGTACTTTCTGGGATGTGAATATTCAGATGTCGAACAGGCCATCCATGGCATACCATAAAAAAGTAGGTTGGGGGGTCCTGGTTTGTTTGGGGCTCTACATAGAAAAAGCTACGCTAGATTTTCAGCCGCAAAAGTAACTTGCCTATATTCGTTATACATGGATAGTAATCTGTATACTCAGCAGTGGAGTCAGTTTATATATAAGAACAGAAGTAGCATATAATACAATGCAACACCAAAGCAGTGGCGAGTACAACAAAAAGGAAAATTAAAAGCTAACCGAAGAGCAGAGAGGAGTGTTTAGGGTCGATCACTAGCTAATAGTAGAAGCTAGAACAAAAAAAAATGTGGATGGCTGTAAAGGATGATAGTGGTAGTAGTCGATGATGGCTGAGGAGGATAGCTAAAGAACAAGGGTAAATGTACAATGTCACACTCAAATTACATTGTGGGGCCCGCTAACTAAATGCACGAACCTTTGCTAAATGGCTTTTCTGCCTTTCCACTGTTGGGCTGGGTTACGGAGATAGATGTATGTAGTATCTTTGAAGGGCTGAACTACTCTAAACGAGAAGAAGGAGTTATCCAGCTTTTGTTGGATGAAACTATGCCTAAAATCAACGGTGTTTATCCCCAACAATAGGGTTGATATACACAAATAGGGTTATAATAATCGCTATCCTTGTTGTGGTCTAGCGTAGCTTGAAGTGCTAGGCATACAGAAAAAATGATGAAATATGATTGGCTCCAAGGCTTCGGATACTTCTAGAAAAAGGAATTGTCAAAAATCGCCAAAACTTTGGTGGAGAAACCCTGGTCCTAGCTAGACTTTGGACAATTTGTGTGTTTTGTTTTGGTTCATGTTTTGTATCAACAGAAGAAGTCAAAATCGGATCATATCGAATTATCTAGGCCGACCACTTTTGGAGTCAAAAAAGCTCTATACTTTTGTTTATTCATCGTTTTCTTCGTTTGATAAACAAGGAAATAGTAGGTGTATGTATCTCTCGATGAGGCGATGACAATTTGAGTTAGTTAGTGACCGAACGAGATCACTCTAAATTTACACTAACATAGCCAACAATGATATTACAAATGCATGGTATAATCATCATGTTCAAGGTGTGTAACTCATCTTTAAGCTAAATTTATCGGATACCTAACAATCACAGAGAAAAGCAATGCCTCTCTAATATACGAGGTGTCATGATTGATATTGGGTTTGTACGCAATATATGCAACAAGAATCTCAGAAAGACGACCATGATCAAGTCTAAGGTGTAATTGTCTAACATCCATTGTCTATCACCTATCAACTACTCAGAGCCCCTCGTCTGACTTCAAAGTCTTTTTTTTTTTTTTTTTTTTTTTTTTTT